>JAXCGZ010021031.1:0-92870 GCA_037179515.1 Halocaridina rubra | reverse complement strand
ATAATAAGACATGTGTAACGAATATTCAAGAATATTGGGTGTTGATGTAGGCATAGAAAGAGAACCGTAACTGAAGGAAGACTTTAACATCGAACTGTCCTGGACAGTCTTAATACATATATAAATAAATAAACTGATACATACATACTTACATGCATACATACATACATGCATACATACATGCATACGTACATACATACATTCATATATACATGCTTGCATGCATACACACACACGCACAGACACAAAATCGATATGTAGGTCACAAACATTTAAATTTTTTATGCTTTAAAAAATGCGAATTTAAGAGTATGAGAACTTAACATTCCTGACGCACGACATTTCAAAATGGGTTTTTAGAATCTGTTTGGAATGCAGAATTCCAGTCAAGATTCCTGTCATCCCCCATTTCATTCCTGGAATGAGCTAGAGAGGGCTGGAGTACCTCCGAAGGGCTTTCATATCCTATGACGTCATTGGGAGAATCTTCTTCGTTATTTCTTCTTCTTCCCTTAAAAATTTCTCTCTCTCTCTCTCCTCTCTCTCTCTCTCTCTCTCTCTCTCTCTCTCTCTCTCTCTCTCCTCTCTCTCTCTCTCTCCCTCTCTCTCTCTCTCCTCTCTCTCTCTCTCTTCCTTATAAGTCGTTAAACAAGCAAATGAATTATTCTTTTCATATTTGTCCTTATGAATTGAGTTAGCATTAACTACCTCCTCGCTTAGCGAATTCCAGTCTTCAGCTATTCTTACACTAAAAAAAAAAGGGCTTCCTTATATCCTGCAAAGAAGTTTTCTTGCGAAGCTTCAAACTTTCTATGGCTTCATCAACACCGAATATTCTTGGATATTCGTTACACATGTCTTATCATCCCTTCACATCTGACAAGTCACAATACGCCCCATCTCTATTTCTCTTTATGTTTTATTAGTGCCCAGACTCGATGAGGGTAGACTTAATATTATGTTTTTTTTTGCCTTTCCTAATGTCACAATAATAATAATAATAATAATAATAATAATAATAATAATATAATAATAATAATAATAATAATAAAAAGCACTGACCTCTAGTTCTAGAGGCAGCCATATCAAAATATCGATCCCTATCCACTCTGTCATAACATGAATGAATTTAAAAACTGTCACCATATCCCCCCCCTCATTCTTCTGTCTACGAGTGATGGTAAGTCTAATTCCCTCAGCCTCTCCTTATATCTGAGATTGTGTATTTCTGGCATATATATATTATATATATATATATATATATATATATATATATATATATATATATATATATATATTATATATATATATATATATATATTAATGAGTGTGACACCGGGACAGGCAGAAACTACCCTCATCAATAAAGGCCCGGGCACGAGAAAATACCTAGAAGAAGGAAAAGAAAAAGGTTAAGGACAAGGCAGAGATGAGGCAATGTCACACAAAGGAAAACGACAGACAGAAAAAAAAACCAATCAAAGTACAGAGGACCCAGAGATATGGAGGACTAGGCTCTGAGATGACGATAGATCTGCTTTTTGAAGGATGAAAGGTCATAAGAATTAGGAAAGACAGAAGGAGGAAGAGAGTTCCAGAGTCTGGAGGTAGATGGAAGGAAGCAGTCGCTGGTTATTTTGGATAAATCACAGGATAGGCACCTGATGTAGCTCTTAGGTGCTTTATTTGGGATTGAGATGAATGTCAGGCGCCTAATTTGAGATTGAGTTGCATGCAGGAATGTGTACTAACAAAAATGTTTTAAACTTAGGTTAGGTTAGGTTAAGCTAACCTAACTTAACCAAACGATAGATTTTGAACGAAGATACTTCATCTAGGATTGAGGTACATCAAGTGCTTATTCTGCGATTGATCCGACGTTTCTATTCAAAATTCTCTCAATTTAGACTATATTTCGCAAGCAAATAATTTCGTAAAAATAGTACCAATTTACTCCTATTTTGCGGGTAGATAATTTAGTGATATCCGATCTCAAAGTTCACATGCAGATAATTTAGCGATAACCAATCACTTTTTTTCGCGTGCAAATAATTTAGCGATATCCGATCTCAAAGTTCACATGCAGATAATTTAGCGATAAACGATCGTTTTTTTTTCGCCTGTAGATAATTTAGTGATATCCGATTTCAAAGTTCACATGCAGATAATTTAACGATAACCGATCACTTTTTTCGCTTGCAGATAATTTTGCGACAACCGATCTCACAATTCACTTGAACCAAAATTAACGGTAATATAACTGATCTAAGCGGTAGCGTCCGCGACTCTGAGGCGTCAGGTCGAGAGTTCACGCTCCATCACGGTCTGAGGTTAGCAAGGGCATGCACTCAGGGTAACGATTACATCTGCCAAAACAAGGCCTTCGCAAGAAGGCAACCGTCCTAGCCCTTGGTAGAAAAGGGAGTCCGTGACGTAAAACCGGAATATAACTGATCTCGATCTTCGCGTGTAGAAATTTTAGCGATAAAGCGATATCAAAATGCGCGTACAGATAAATTTGCGATAATTAGTAATTGTTTGATTGATTCTGTCGTGTTTCCTGACTTCGGGAACCTCAAAAAAAGACTTGTAATGCGCGAAAACACGCCGCTCGTGGCACTAGATGCAATAGGAAAAGATCTAGGAGTCATTTTTTACCAGAAGCTCATGGTATATTTAAGAGGCATTTTCCCCTTATAGAGAACTTTCTTTTCTTCTTCTTCTTCATTATAATAATAATAATGATAAAAATAATAATAATAATAATAATAATAATAATAATAATAATAATAATAATAATAATAATAATATTTATAATAATAATAATAATAATAATAGTAATAATAATAATTATTATTATTATTATTAAATATTATTATTATTATTATTATTATTATTATTATTATTATTATTATTATTATTATTATTATTATTATTATTATTATTTATAGTTTCCTTATGAATAGATATAATAATAATAATAATAATAATAATAATAATAATAATAATAATAATAATAATAATAATAAAAATAATAATAATAATAATAATAATAATAATAATAATAATATTAATAATAATAATAATAATGATAATGATAATAATAATAATAATAATCTATCTATCTATTTACTTGAACCAATTTTCCCCTTATAAGAGGAGTGGCCTAGTCAAGGCCAAACAGTCTTGACTCTTTGGGGAGAGAAAATACAATGGAGGGGATTCCCAGTCCTGTCGCTCTGCCCCAATTAGTCGACTCTTATGACACAGGGGAACACGGAGAAAGTATCATAGCCCCCCTCCCTCAAGGGGAAATACTAATAATAATAATAATAATAATAATAATAATAATAATAATAATAATAATAAAAATAATAATAATAATAATAATAATAATAATAATAATAATAATAATAATAATAACAGGCCACTCAACGTATGGAAATGAACTGATGATAATATAAATGTAATATCGCTGATGACGCTATCTCCTTCTTCCTGGCCCGGGCATATTAGAATTTGAAAAGAAAAATATCTAGCCAGGTGACGGGGAGTTACGATCATGAGGCTCATTACCGTCACCATAAGTAGATAAAAATAACCTCATTCTCCTGTGCCTGAAAATTTAAAATTATAAAAAAAAAACGTAATCTAGCAAGGAGACGGGGAATTACGGGCATGAGGCTCTTTTCTATGACCACAATTAGATAAAATTAACCTGTTTTTCGTGCCCGAGATTATATCTATGTACAGTATCAATATTCATAGGCCACAGTGTCCCATGTATGAAGGCTGGCTGAGTCAAAGCACACTCCATTTACCGTTGTTTCACTTAGAGCTAACACATCCATCTTTCTTATCATAAACATACTACCGTAACCCTCCCGATTGCTCTCTCTCTCTCTCTCTCTCTCTCTCTCTCTCTCTCTCTCTCTCTCTCTCTCTCTCTCTCTCTCTCTCTCTCTCTCTCTCTCTCTCTCTTCCACAACCACTTACATTCGGTAACCACATTATTAAGATTCTAGTTTCAGTTTTCCTTCTAGAATCTCCTTGAATGCCTCGCCTCTTCTCGAGCAGAAAGGATGGAAATAGTAAAGATTCTACCAGCAACTACACACATTTAGAGACCTAAGTACTTGGGTTTGCAGTCGTATGTCTCTGCTCTTAAAGTTTTAAGGTTTCTAATGAAAAGTAGAGACAAGGGACAGTGATATCATTAGGGCCTGACTATATACCTACCAAGCCCCCCTCTCCAGTGACGTGGATCCAATGATCTCAGGTAAACCTATTTGAAATGACCAAATCCCATGAGGCAAGGAAAGCTAATCCAACCTCTGGTCAGGAGCAAACCTACGGCCAGTATATTACCAGCCCCAGACACAAAAAAAGAAAAAAAAATAAAGACTGTATAACCAACCATGTAAACAGAGACCCAAAACTGTATACTTGTAAAACCTGTACACAGATAAACAATAAAAATATATAAAGACCATATAAGATATTGCGTAAACTCAGAACCCCATAACTGTATACTAGTAAAAGTTGTATACTTTTAAACAAACATATACAGCTGATGGCATAATCTCTTCCCTTTGAGCCTGGCATAATATAAAAATGGTCTAAAATGGGTTGGTTTAAGAGGGATTCTTGAAGTTCTCAAAGTCGTCCAATTACTCCTTAATGAGGACAACAGCGTGGCAAAAGCCAAGTTAAAATTTCACATCTTTTTTCCCTCAATTCCTCTCTTGGCTCTTGAAGTTCCCTGAGAATGGGAGAGAGAGAGAGAGAGAGAGAGAGAGAGAGAGAGAGAGAGAGAGAGAGAGAGAGAGAGAATTCATTAACTAAGGTACATTTAACCTTTCTTTTTAATCAAGGATCAAGTTCCTCTCTCTCTCTCTCTCTCTCTCTCTCTCTCTCTCTCTCTCTCTCTCTCTCTCTCTCTCTCTCTCTCTCTCTCTCTCTTTTCTGCAGGTATCAGTTTTTGTAATATTGATTACTAATATTCAAAATTGGCCCACTGGCTAGCATAGTATTACTACCTTAGGTGGGATGGGACGGTAGTATAAATGAAGGATATACGTTGTGTTGTTAGATACGTTTAGGATTGTCCAAAATCACTCATACCTAACCAGAATTAAGATGGCCTTACCTTAATTTACTGCATCTCAGTGTATTCCTGGTGGTGCTAAGATAGCCTTGGCTATATACGAGTGTATATATACAGTATATATAAGTAAGCACAAAATGTTAACATACAGCATTAAATATGCATGAGAAGGGTTCCTGTTAGGACCCGAAATATAGTTTTGCTTTCTATATGTTGTTCATGATGGGCTTCCGTACTGTATATATTACGTACCAGCCTTTAGTCAGTGGGTGTTGCACCTGGTTCCCGACGCAGGAAATCCCATATTCTGCTTCCTAAGGGGTTTCGTAGTGCTTCTCATGCCCAGAATCATTTAGGATAAGAGAATGAATGTATTAACATCAGTCAGGTGGTAGCAGGCTTGTTGAGTACTCCATTAGAGGTGTTGGAATCTATTTGAAGAGTATCTTCACGAGCTTTGACTATGTTAGCTTAGCAGTCAGAGTGCTGGACTTTGGAGGTGAGAGAACCATGATCGAGCCCACCAAAGTGTTAGAAAGGGCACCCAGCCATACCTCCCCATTATCCAAACTTGTCTGTGTCCACCCCCATGATGGGGATTAAGGCACACCTAAAATGTAGTGACATGTAAAACAATAAAGGCATAACAACCTGCCCTGCAGTATCCATGCCTATGAAATAAAGATTGGAGAGATACAGGAAGGAGAAAGGGATGTGGGCATTAGAATCCCTGTTCAATAATACATTTATCAATCCTTTTCAATTGTTAGAGTTGAATAGTAAGAATAAATCACGTGGTTGTTTTGAACCATGCATTTGAGATATCCCTGAAAGAATGACTTGGAAGTCAAACATGCATTTGAGTTATCACTGAAAGAATTAATATGAAGTCAAACATGCATTTAAGTTATCACTGAAAGAATGAATTGGAAAATCAAACTGTTTTAGTTTTTTCTTATTGTCTGCTGGCTGTTATATACTACATTTCTTTATAATGATATATCAGTATACTTTTTCGTTTTATGAGTTACAGTTAATCCCCATTGTGAGGGTGGACACAGACAAGTTGGAGCTAGGGAATTAAGGCTACATACCCTTCCAAACACCCTGAGGTGGGCTTGTGTGTGAGTTTGTCACTTCCTAAGTCAATTGCTCGATCTACTGTATTACCGATCCTCAATGTATCATTGTATGTAATGCTGCTGTTTTCTTCCAGGGCCGGATATCCCGCAAGCACAAGGCCCCGAAAGAATTTAATAAGAAATCAGCGGAATCAGCCTTCCGGTCACTAGTCAAAACTCACGAAAAGTATGGATGGGTCACCCCTCCTCTATCTGAAGGCTAACACAGGTAAGAGTTAGGTGATAAGTCATAGGTTCGAATATAGGCAATGGGTAATATTATGGGTGTGGAACGTTTCAGGGCTGCTGTTTTGGCACAGGCTGTGTGGGTGCTAAACCCAGTTTGGCAGCAACCCATTTGGCAGGTGTTAAAAAGATTTTTATAATTTGAAAACCTAAGCTAAGCTAAACTAAGTTAAGATAACCTAGATGGGCCAAATTTGCCACACACAAGCATCAGCGTCCAAAAGGCATTGCCCAATCTTCCCATTTGGCAATTATATTTCATATTTGCACATGTGATAACTTCTTTATATGATCATTGTAGAAACCTATGTAGCAGATTTGAATTAAATGTGGACTATTCAGTACCAGTTTGTGGTCACTGTGGTATGGTGGCAATGCTCTCGACTTTGATTCGCAAGGTCGAGGATTGGCGGCCCACCGCAGTCTGAGATTAGAAAGGACATTCACTCAAAAGAAGGCACTGTCCTAGCCCATAATGGAAAAGGTTGTCTGAGGCGTATAACCCATCACTGTTCAAACTAATTCAAGCGATGTATGGAGAATTTGCATTTGTTTATAGTTGCTAGTTTTATCTGCAGTTTTGCCATAAATCATTGACTAAACTTTCCTATGGATCAACCATGACCCGTTCCACCACTAGGATATATTTATAATTGCACAAAACAAAAAAACATGTCTCCACCTTAGCAGTCCATATTAAACTATAGTACTGTTTTCTTGAACTATGAAATGGAGAGTATTGTTCCACATAGAAGATTTATTCTTACCATTTGCAAAACAAGGATCACTGAAGGTTAAAGGAACAATTTTTCTTTTAGATGGCAGCTAAAATTTTTGTTGTTGGATCCTTTTAATATTTTTTATTTACTACTTTAAAAATATGTAATCCCCTTTTAAGGTGGGTGGCTGAGTCAAAGCAAAAAGCCTGACTCTTCATAAGAGGAAAACAAATAGGGGGTGATTCCCAGTCCCCTTTCTATGGCTCATTTAGTCGACTTTTACGACACACAGGAGAACACGGAGGAGGTATTCTTGCCCCTCCCCTCACTGATATATGGTGTTTAATAAACTTACCTCCTCACAAGAATATTATTAAAATTCCTTTATTTTGACTCATATTCTTTATCGACTCTTTCTCCGACACAGGATCATGCTGCCCGGAGGAGCTTCTTCAAACTCAACATTCCATCCGCGTGTGATCCGATCCATAAAACTGCAGAACTGCAACCATGTTTACCTCAGCCCAGCTGTTCATGTCCCTCTCAAGGCTAACATGACCTCTTCTAAACGATTATATGAATACCTTTTCACTCCATCTCTGTTATTTTTATATTAGGTCAGATTGAGTAGATGCCCTAGACCCAGAATTGTAGACCACAGCACACTTACAGTCCCTTTCTCTCCATCTGGGTTTTTTCTAATAGGCCAGATTGAGTAAGCTTGTAACTCTCCCTAGAACATGATATTCCAAGGTGCCCATGGCCAGAATTCGATCCCACAGGACACTGACAGTCCCTTTCCCTCCATCTGTGTTAGGTCAGATTGAATAAGGTTCTAACCAGTTCTGTCTTTACTAGAACATGATATTCACAGGTGCCCTTGACCAGAATTTGAACCCACAGCACTGATAGTCCATCAGTGTACATTCAGAGTTACCAACTTGACTATGCTTAATAGTCTAAAAGACCTATAAATAATTCTCTGACAGTTATAGTTTTTAGTCTCTCAGTAGTAGGACAGATATAAACTCCTGATCTACTTCATATACTTTGACGGCAATTTCCAATGTAAGGGGGTGGCCAAGTCAAGCCACACGCATTGGCCTGAAGCCAATATACCTCTATCACTCCTCTTAGCTCCTCGGGGATAAAGAGGTGCACAGTCCCCCACCACCCTACTTGGGTCAACCACAGGGTCAGTAGATAAGGATCCTCCGCCATGAGGCGCTGATTGTCAGTATGCTGTGAAAGCTGATCCTAGCCAGAGGCAGTTATACATTTTATTCATATACACAAATAATAATTTGAATGTGAGATTATTCATTGTAATATTGAATACATTCATGAATAAACACATCACTGAAGTCACAAGAAAGAGAGGAAAATATCACCCACTTTGTTATCCATTTTAGATAACTTTATATGCACAGTCTGAAAAAATTTCCCAAGCAGCTATTTTCATTTTTTAATACGGAAAATAACTTACCCAGTGAAACTATGCGTGTAAAGATGAGGACTTCAGGTAGTGATAATCTCCATACTTCTGTAAAGTTTTAGTCGAACTTTCTTTATTTGTCTTGCATTCAATTTATTTATTTTATATTTATTTATATGATCACTGTTTTTCCACAGTAGTAAGACAGATCTTGGGATACTTAAACATCATATATTTTGAATTAGAAACATAGTTCAAGTCCAAAGTGACATACACTTAGAAATTAAAAAACGCAAATGGAGATCAAAGTTTTATTAAAATTCAAAGAGGAAAAAAAGGGTATCACAGTCTTTATTCTCTATTGTTATTTTTGTATCGTCAGGAGCTTCTCAATTTCAGTGTCTGAGAGGCTTATTAAATCCAAGTGAGGTCAGCCATATTGAGTTAGAAATATAGTCAAAGCTACAAAGTAACTAATACTTAGAATTCAAAAAGCAAAACGAGGGGATCATAGTTTTAATTCTGTGTTATTATGTTCAACTGCCCAGTCCCTATTAGTTTGTCGTATGACACAAGACATACGAAGGTAGTGTTCGTTTCACTTTGATATTGGTTATAGCCAATAGAGGACAAGTTGTTTGTGATTCAAAAGGAAGTACACATAGGAAGGGAGTGAATGAAGTGGCCCCAATACCCAGTACATTTTAGTTATGTTGTAAGATAGTGCGTAAAAAGGTAGTACAGTATTTGTTTCGGTCGTATCTTTATTATTGCAAATAGAGAATATGCATCACTTTATCATCCATTCCTTTTTACAGATTTGGTTGTAATTCAGATAGAAGTATTATATTGGATCAGAGGGAATCCAGGTCCCCACTAGCCAATTCCTATAAGTTATGTTCCAAATTAGGGCATATGAGGATAGTGTTTCATTCACTAATGTCTTGGTTATATTGTGAGTGGGAAAATGTCTGATGCTGAGATAGTGTAATTCCAGGTAAATTAATATTTACATTTTTCACATTTTACCTTTATAGTGAGGTGGATAAATATACATTTTTCCCGATAAGCTTAAAAGAGCACATAATCAGTGAGTTTGTATTTATTAAAAGTGGTGTCAGTATAAAGCTATTCCATAGTATAGAGCTGTCTCTTCTGCATACAATATAGTTCTCTTTTGCTTTATTATAGAAAATGACAGGACCTTCTTATCAATGGGTAACATAGAACAAAAGGGAGGAATTAATTGATTCAGGCGGAGATTAAAACGAAAATACTATTAAACAATGAGTACAGAGATATGGGTTGTGAATGAATGGGATTGGTACATGTCGTCGTATCAGATTTGGTGCCGACGGGTTGGGCACTGAATCCATTTCGAGTGTCAATGCCCAAACTGCATCGACTCATCACCCCATTCTGCATATAAATACTGTACTTTCCTTTATCTTTCAGAAGTGATATAACGCATTCTGTGTTGCTGTGCAGAGGAAGTTTTTATAAAATTTACATTGACGTATCCACACATATAGTGCATAAGTGTAATCTATATATTTGTGGATATTTATCTGATAGTTTACACTCATCATATGTAGATATAAGAGTCGTTTTGAATGCGCTGTCTTCTGAGGGGGCACAGCTGGGCATGGTCATATTTTGGTTACATGGAAAATAAATTAGGGTAAATATGGACAATAATAATTGCATGATAGTATGGTAGTAGTAGTACACCAAGAATGTAATTGTAGATAGTATGAACAGAAATATGTAGAATTATGTAAAAGACATATTAAATTATTTTTGAGGTAGGTTAATTGAAGATTCTTTCTGATTACCTACGAATGATATGAGTGTAGGATCACTCCCTCTGGTAAATGGTATTAGTAATTTCTTAAAATGATGAACAGGTGTTTGACTAATCAACATGTGTTTAATATATTATTTTGTACTATTTATTGTTACTGTCATTCTCTGTTATATGTATATACTGTAATTGCCAGTTAACAGATGTGGCAGAAAATATATTTGATATTTGCTCTGCTGGTTAAAACAATTTTTTTCCTCATGAAACTGCAACATATACATGTTATTTGAAAAATAGATATAAGTACTGTACAGTATTTAACAAACTTGGTGAGGGGCTGCAGTAACTCACTGGTAGAATGAGCGACTCGAGAGGCAACTTAATGTGGGTTCGATTCCAATTCGGGGCATATAAATTCCGATCTCAATATTATAATTTGTTGTAGGTTGTGGTAGATCAGTGGTAGATAGTGCACACTGTAAAGTGACAAACTTGATATATGTGAGCTCGATCCTGCTGTGAGGCATTAAAAAAGGGAACCATACTTTATACCCCTAGCTTCAAAATGTGCGTCATCCCCATTCGGATGGCAGCTAATTATTACACACAAAACGGTATGCACACAGTATATACCCACCTCATTTCAGACTAGCTATACCCTTGATCAAAGTAAAAACCAAACTTTAACTGACACATCAAATGCAACAAATACTTTCACAATCTGACCTGACCTTCTTGCACTGCTTGTTACACGTCTGTACAATCAGAGTGATTGATGCCTAGATAAAATGACTTGACATGCGTTGAACTATCTGAACTATCAGTTTATTACTATAATACAGTATTACATATTTCGACAAATGAGTATGTTGCAGTTTCCAATCTACAAGTGATCTCAGTAGTATTACAGATTATTTAATTCAAATACATGTGATAGGATGTGTATGTATTAAGAATGAGAGAATGGACTGTTATTTCTTTAATGATGTATAATACAATAACCGTGTATGTTTGATCAGTAATTGCTGTTACGTATAAACTCTTACTTTCTAGTCAGGTTAATTACGTACTAATGCTGCTACGCATGGCTTTAGACCCGTGGGCAGTTTCAGGTACTTTTAATAAGAACTAGAGTACTTCCACTGTTGTTACTCAATCATTTAATATTCTTCATACTTTGGTAGTTTTATGTGTGGCTGATTGACAATTGCTGCATTTTTAAATACACAATGTCATGGACTTTCATACTTTTTGGGAACTAAGGTAAATTTATGTAACGTCTTAAACACCTGTCTTTTTTTTACTCGGTTGATATTATGTTGCATATTAAAAACTCATATTTTATATATGGAAAGTTGGAAATATTTGAGTAAGAAAAGGTGTATGATATGATATCGTGGATGGTATTACATATGTTTAATGTAGTGAAAATTGATGGTTTTGGAAACTGGACTAGGTTACAATATAATAAAAACTAAATTTTTATTATACTGCATATGTAAAGTCAGAGTTATAGGATAAGAAAAACTAGTAAATGGAGGGATGTACATAAATTACTGTGAAAAGTGTCTGTTTTCAAAAGCAGGGTGAGTTAATAGAACTTAGATGATGTATTTCTATAAAAGCAAACATTTTTGCCAGAAGTGATATAACTAAATATCATCTAAGAAGACGTTATACATACTGTATTTCCAACTTAGCCAGCTATATTTTCGTTTTTTCTAAAAAATCAATACATATTCCGTATCCTGGTGACTGTCGTATGTCCAGGTCGTCATAAGTTGGTCATGTTGTAAGTCTGAGACCTCCCGGCAGTTATAAGGAGGGGGATTTCTGTAGAGCAGTGGTCAGAGCAATTGACTCAAAAAGTGACAGATGCGCAATCAAGCCCACTGCGAGGCATTAAGAAAGGCATCCAGCTTAAATTTCCCGGCTTGAAGATGTCGAATGTCCACTCCCATAATGGGGATTAATAGTGACACAAAATGCCAAACAACAAAATAGATATAATGAGGCATCGTCGATACACATATTAAAGGGAAAACATGACATATCTTTTGATAGACAGTAAAGATATATGAAACACTAAAACAAATAGTTAAAACACTATTAGTTTAAAGAAATGTTATAGATACCTAAAATAATAAGATATTCTAGTAGTATATGTAGATAAAAAGTAACTATCTCATTAATACTGAATGTATCCTATTGTAAATGGATGTTATATATAATACTGTGCTTGCCATGATACTGCAGATGATGTAATATACGCTTATCTACGACACGATGTTTTGTGAACGAGTCAACGACTCGGCGTTCAATGTATTTTTCCTTCTATCTTACATACAGTTTGTACAGTGTTCTAACCTTTTAAGACTCCTCTCGATGTTTTTTAGGTAGATATAAATGTTGCGTTTTTAAAGGAGAAATAGAGAATGGTAGCTCTGACCCAGATTCCTATACCAGTTTAGGAAGATCCTAATAGACAATAATATGCTTGGCTGTTGGTTATATGAATCTCTTCACAATACTTTTAAAATACAGAGTTCACTGAGATGCTTGAGACTATCTTAAAAAGCAAATCACTTTGTATTTTGTTATATTTTATGGCTTATAGTCCAAATCAGTCGTAGGTGTTCTGACATAAAATACTTCCGTAGGCTCTATTGTTTATATTATTGTGTGATTATAACTTACAGCTTTTTCCATATATCAATTAATTTTTCATATACATTGGCTGCAATCTTCCTTGTGAGGGGGTGGCAAAGTCAAAGCACGCATTGCCACCCCCACTTTAAGATTATTTATGAAGAGAAATTCTGTTATAAAATAAGTTATTAAGAGTGTGAAGTATGCTTTTAGAATGAAGCTTTGAGGTTTTGTTAGCTATAATGAGTGTCTTTAATAGATAATCCTTGAATGGAGACGTTATTCTCTTCTGTCGGCTAGATTTAGAGGTGAATGTTCATAATTGTTTGCCGTGTCATCTTTATTTATTAAAATAATTTTATCCCAAATAAAAGAAGACATTATGTACCAATAAAACTGTCAAGATGGCCACAAATGAACAAAAAAAATAGAGGTACACTGTACTATGAATGTACCAGCCTTGCCCATCCTTAACTTTTCTGTGACAAGGGAAAATAATGGAGGGAGACAAGCAATGCCAAAACCTCACTTCCTTATACCCTTGAGTTGCTTCCTTTGAAATGCAGAAAGGCCATCCAGCCTTCATCCCCTGCTCCAACCGGTCTGTGTCTATCCCCATTCAAATAGGGACTAAAAGTGACACATAAAACAGGTAAGCTAACAAATCTAGCTAACAGATTAGGATATGTCATTTATCATGGATGGTATGATGAGAAAACTCAGAACTTAGTAGTAGTTCAGTTAATTTATACGGTATTATTTATTAATTTTTTTATTCAGTCAATTATTTATTAATTTATTTATGAATCTCCAACAGATTTTAGTGTATACAGCTCACTAAGATTTTAATATCAAAGTGTACTCAATTTCTAACAGATATTACTTTACAGTTTGAATACTGTATATTATTTTTAAGGTCTTGCAGAGCATTAAGTTTACTGTACTTTATATTCACTTAAAGTCCTACATTAAAAATTATAATATATTCTTGAAACACAGATTCGAAATATCTTCACTTGTTTGTGTTAAAAAGTAATAAAAAGTCCCTTGTTATCCTTTTAAGATTTATCATGTTGTTTAGACTTACATAGGTGATTACAATTTAGATACTATATTTTTCCTTGAAATTTTCAAAAATAATAAAATTCCTCTGTTATCTTTAATATTTGATTGTGCCATTTAGAGCTATATAGGCTGTTACATTACAGAAAGTAACATTGTATATTTTGCTTGAATTAATTTCAATTAGGACCTTTGGTATATGAGATAGCAAAGGCAAAACCTATCTTCCTTACATGGACGGAACATTCCTGTTTATATAATGAATGCATTTGTAAAGTCACTGTGTCAATAAATGGCCCAAGAACATGGATGTATCAGTGATCCAATATATTTAATTAACTTTAAGAATGTGTGAACGAGTGATGCCGTATTGTAGAATTTCGTCTGCCAGCATGGAAATCAGATGACACCTGGCATCTACACATAGTGTTTTTGTCCGCAGCCATAAACAGTGAAGAATGAAATTCTACATCCTTTCAATACTGTACTAAATTTTATTTTGTAAAGCAAGCAAAGAAATGTATACTATATATGTACTCATTTGTATATGCATGTGCATACATGCAAGGGCATACAATTTTAAAACTCACTTTTTGAGGAAGTTAACAAAAAAATCTACGCATAGCTGCCAGATGTCATTGGCTCTCCACGTGTTATGTAGCAAAGATGCCAGCACTGGTATGAAGTTATTGTGTCTAGTGTGAATAGCCAAACCAGGTTTAGATTCACTACTTGTCCTTTGTATATGTGTTATAATACCTGAAAAGAAAAGATTAAAATAAATTACATTAGGTTCTTAAGCCTACATACATATATATAAACAATGGCAGCAATTTCACGTTGTAAAGGGAGTAGCCGAGTCAAAGCAGACTCATTCACCAGAAGCTAATATATCTCGATTACTCCTCTTGCTCCTTGGGAATAAAGGGCTGCCATAATTTCCTCCCCTACTACCCTGCTTGAATCACCTACAGGGTAAGTGGGCAAGGATCTTCTGCCTTGACCCCTGGCAGCATGATTGTTCAATATGCATGTACGGGTGAAAAGACTCAACAATATATATACAATTAAAATTTCTGAAAAATTTGGTATTCTAAGTGATCTTTATAATATGTTATAGGTCATGTCAGGCAAATGTCTGCTACCACTATGACTGTATGTGGTACTACTTGCATCTGTCCCTGCTGCCTTGCAGTCACAATGGGAGTGTGAAAGACTTGGGAATTAAACCCTGAGAGAAAATCCAGAGGGAGAGACCTGAAGGCAGTTGACAGGAAGGAATGCTCCAAACCATCCTTTGGCATTTCTTGTAACGCTGCTTGATTTCCAAACATACTTGGGACTTTTTTTACTTGTCTTTCGCCCAGGCAAGCAGCAAAAGCTGTGCTAAATGTCTGGCGGGACGAAAAGAGCCATACATATGGTACAAGATCATTATTTAATGTACCTAAGTGAGGTGAGCTATCCCTTCTCTCCTACATTATAAGGCATTCCAAGCCTTGGTTGCCTCCCTCTTCCCAATTCCGTAGAGGTACAGTACTTCTAACTACACCATGAGAATATGAGTACGAAATCCCTTCCTTCTCACTCCTGTAAATACGAGTGTTGAATTCTTTATCTTGTTACCCGAGGGACAGATATCACTGCACATTACTTACAATGAGGTGTATGATGCCATTTCATCTGTCAGGTGCTTCATATCAACCCACTCCTGGACTATGCATTTCATTCCCTTCTCTAGAACAGGAAACACAGAGGGACAGATATTGCTACGTGTTACTTAAAATGAGGTGGGCGATGACATTTCATCTGTCAGGAGCTTCATAACTATCCACTCCTAGACTACTCTTTTTATTCCCTTCTCTAACACAGAAAATATGAGTGGACAGAGGGACACATATCACTATATGATACTTACAATGAGGCATTCAATGTCAGTTCAACTGAAAGGCCTCTCCATTCCATCTCTTAAAACACAGGACATACGAGTTTGGAATTCTTTTTCTTGCTACCAGAGGGACAGATATTGCTTTGCAATACTTACAATGAGGCATGTGATGCCATTTCATCCGCCAGGAGCTTTAGAACTTCCATTTCTTGAATGACGGATCCAACGTTAGTGTAAAGCCACCTTTGAGATGCTTGATCGATATGGATCTGATAATTCTTGCAGAAATTGATGCAGGAACCATCCTCAGGATTGTCTGGATGAAGCTGGAGGCAATCTTCTACGTGGTTGGAGACATGATCTCGAATCTTAAAAAAGTAAAAAAAAAAAATGAATACACATATATTCATGGCCACAATCCTCCTTGTAAGGGGGTGGTAGAGTCAAAGCACACAGTCACTAGATGCCAATACAACCCGATCACTCCTTGTAGTTCCTTGTGCGTAGTTCCTTGTGGGAAGAGGGCTACCACAATACCTCCCTACCATCATTCTGCATGCAGCATCCTGAGGGTAAATGGGCAAGGTTCTTCTGTCATGAGGCCCGAGAGAAATATATAAGAGGTAAATTTCTCATAATGAGGTGTCTTGTTACTAAGAACGTCAATACCTCAGAATTTATTTTTTTTATCAACTCATGTTCACGCCCCCTACGAGGTGTTAGAAAGGGCATCCAGCCTAAAGTCCCCAGCTCCTGCTTGTCTGTGCCCACCCCCAATCGAATGGGGATTAATAGTGAGACAAGAACAAGGCGAACAACATCCTCCCGGAATATAATATAAAACTTTTATAACAAATATCATCATTACTAAACACATTCATCACTAATTAATACTTCCAATATAAATGTCTAACTTTACATCATTTTCAAAAGAACAGGAACAATCAGTAATTACAGAAAGTACTTAACATGCTCAGAGTTGTATCAGATAGAAAAAAAAGAGTTGTGGTTAACACATATTGTAGAATTTTTTAGGAGAAATTTTCTTTTCGTACAAAATGCCCCTGAGGGAAAGGGGTTCGTGTTTCCCTCCATGTCATAAAAGTCAGCTAAATGGGGCAAAGCAAGGAGCCTGGACTTCCCCTCCTCTAAGTAATTTCTTTCTACAAAGAGTCAGAGTATTTTGCTTTGACTCAGCTACCCCTTATACGGGGGAACTATTACTTATACTAAATAAAATGCCTACTCCCGGGAGGCTGCGGTAGGCTTGTGGGAGAGTACACGAGTTTGGAAGCAATTAACATGTGTTAATTCCTCGGCTCCAAAATGTCTATATCCACCATTATTTGAATGAGGATGAATGGTGACATATAAAAACGGGAAATAAACAGTGCCTCTTCCCGGAAGCGAGGCACGGCAGCCACAACCAAAGAAAGACTACAAAATCCTCTTTCATCTCTTCAACCATAAAGTTAAAGATCTCTACTGAATGGCAGAGGCAAGAGACAGTGATAGCACTAGAGTCTTAAAATATACTTACCACATAGTTAGGGCCAAAGCCCCCTCTTCAAACATGTGGGCCCAGTATCCACCAGGTGATAGCTAAATAATCAGGTAGACCTATAGGAAAGTCACCAACTCCCCAATTCATTGCCCAATTTCATTGGCAACGACATGAGACAGTGAAAGATAATGAAACCCTGGTTCACGGTTGAACTAGGGCCAGTTTATTACCTGCCCCATTCGCAACCACTCTGCCACAGTTGCAGCTCAAAATTTCATTCCATTGAGAACTGTCATTGAAGTAATCAAGACATCACGGAGATTCCTACCTCATATCTGTCAAAACATTCCGCTCTTGCCCATTCGAAATCTAAGCAAGCGTTGCTCGCTTCATCAAAGTAACATTCGATCTGGTCATCTCTCCATGTCTGGGTCAGGTCCTGGAGAGAGACGCCATATTGGATGTAATGATCCAGTTCCCGGGAAAGGTCAACCCACCATCTGGAAACTTCCTCCGGAGTACTGTAAGATTCAGCCGCGTCCTGGTAATGAAAAATTTTATATTATTTACATATAATTTTTCATAATTTTATCAGTTTATATCAGCTATGCATCATTTTCAAAGGGGCTTTCTTGGGTATTTTCAATAGAATGGTTCTATCAAAAACATAAGACTTTAGGCATCCTCCTCCTCCTCCTACTCCATTGCATGTTTTTACAGTGATCTTCAACCTCACTTGAAAAAACATAATGGGCGTCGCTCTGAGACAGAATAAACCATTTTATTGATATGAGGTGTTGATTTTTTACCTAGAACAACAGTAATACACGGTGGGCGAAAAGTCAGTTTTTAATTTTATATTTTTTTCACCCTTTAGGGTGAGGGATTACATCACTGAGGCCCTTCCTGATGATCGCTACTCCTTAATACTAATGCGACTTAGTGAACTGTATGCATACAGCAATGTAATCCCTTGCCTAGAGGGGTGAAAAAAAAAAACTGTGACCTTTGACCCATCCTGTATTACTGTTATCATTTGTGGATACAATAGAAAAGTTATTGCCTTTTAGCAAGAGAAAATAAAATCTTTCACTTTTATATTACCTTTAAGATGAGAGCATGGATTGAGGAGATGTCCACAAAGTCGACAGACATAGACCAGGGCATCTCCGCAGCTTCGATAAGGTATCGGTTTGTGATGATGGAGGTCGTAAGAGCATCAGCAACGACGTTTTTGTCAGGGTAAGTCCCATCACCGTTGACCTCGGAACGTTCATACCTGATATTTGTATAAAGAATATGAACTTTACCAATTTTTTAATAATGTGTGTGGCACCAACAAGAGCAAAAGAAAATTGCCCTAGTTGGGCACGGGCACCAAGAAGGCATAAAGCAAAGGAAATCAGAGATGGGTATTCTTGTGACTTGTCAGATATTAGGAGAGGAAGAACGAGTACGCCAGAAGTTACGGTGTAGACGTAGGCATAGGAAAGCAATCGTTACTGGAGGAAGACTTAACATCGGCCTCGCTTGGCCAGTCCTATTTAGTCCAAAAGATTAAATATTGTAGTATTGCAATGGGCGGCTGGTGCCTTTGTTGCTTGTATATAAAGAGGTAGGGGATTGAATATGTCATAGTTTTTCCCTCCGTGTCAAAAAAGCTCACTACTACTACTACTACTACTACGAGAGAGAGAGAGAGAGAGAGAGAGAGAGAGAGAGAGAGAGAGAGAGAGAGAGAGAGAGAGAGAGAGAGAGAGAGAGAGAGAGAGAGAGAGAGAGAGAGAGAGAGGTAAGCAAAGGCCCACAATCCTTTCCTCTTCAAATTTCTCTTCTTGCCACAACACGACTGAGGGAGATGAAAATGCGTAGGGTATACTAAATCCTTGGTGCAAATGATTTGCTGTGGCGACCCCTGATGGAATAAGCCGAAAGACTTGATGATGATGAGTCAGGATTACACTACAATGCACTTCAGTAAC
The DNA here is from genome assembly GCA_037179515.1 of Halocaridina rubra. Lineage (NCBI taxonomy): Eukaryota > Metazoa > Arthropoda > Malacostraca > Decapoda > Atyidae > Halocaridina > Halocaridina rubra. Next base: position 73,353 of record JAXCGZ010021031.1, on the reverse strand, counting down.
TTATGTGTCACTTACATAGCTAACAAGCCAATGAGATCTCTCTTGTACACTTCCACTTGCTCCAAGTTGTGTTCATTGATGAATTCTCCGCATAATTGGGCCACGTTCTCTCTGACGTGTTCCCAATAATTGTCTTCAGGCTTAGGCTCCCAAGCGTTAATGATAGCGAGCAATAAAGCTGAAATTGTAGGGAACGGAACCAATCCAGCAAGAAACTTTGCTATGGTTATACCCACAGTTATCACTGAAAGAGAAGGATAAAGCTTGAAGTTCTCTCATGAAAGGTAAAGGACAGATATAGCACAGAGCCCGACTGTATACCTACCATACAGCCATGATCTAAGCCCCCTCAACAATAACATGGACTCAGTGATCTTCAGGCAAGGGCAAAATAATCAGGTATACCGATAGGAACTCACCACTTACCCAAATTAATTGTCCAATTTAATCAGTAGCAACTTGAGACAGTGAAGAGGCATGTGTCTGAATGATCAGCTAAATCCTAAGCACTCTCAGAGCAGTTTAATGGATCCCACTGTTTTACTTATACTCTGAACATGAAACCTTCACTCTCGAGATGTAATATTTAAATATAATGCCAAACTCCCTGATAGAAGTGTGGCCACAACTGTAACAAATATACAATGAAGCAGAAATTAACAAAATTCTGCCTATCATCTACCTGGAGCCAGCTCCCCTATTTCTTTCACTGACCCAGGCAAAGTTCGGACAAAAAGGGTGGAATACAATCTTTTAGTTGTCTTTTATGACATGCAAGGTATGGATGCCGTTTTATGGCACTATTAATCCCCATTCACTGACAGTACACACACTGGTTGGAGCTGGGGAATAACAGTTGGATACCCTTCCTATTGCCCCATAGTGGGCTCAATCCTGAATAAAGTGCTCTTAACAAATGCGCTACAGAGATCTTTCCCCCAAAAAATATGAACAGTGCATACACTTACGTATGCCATCAATGTCAGGTTCATCTGGGAAGGACGTTACATAAGCAGAAGTCAAATAGCTTGAAGTAATGATCCCGAGGAGCAACGATGCGATCCCAGCTGTGAAAATCGCCCACAACTTCATTGCGTCTTGATGTTCTCTTGGAGGGAGGAAAAATTTGTATATGTAAGTTTGTTTGCCATTTTATGTGTCATAATTAATTCCCATTCAAATTGGTGCGAACATGGACAAGTTAGAGTTGGAGAATTAAGGCTGAAGGCCCTTCCTAACGACATGCTGTTTTATGTATCACTATTAATCCCCATAATTGGGGTAAACACAGAAAGGTTGGAGCTGGGGAATTAAGGCTAGATGCCTATATAAAACATAAGATCATACTATAATATACAATTAAAACAATCAGCATCTATATAGTTGCACAATTTACTGTTCTATAGTACAAACAGAGTAGCTTTCAAAACATAGAAACAGATGGCACAATTAGAAAAATTTCTAAGAAACAGTGAAAAAGCATAAAAAAAACTTCGAGAAAGTTACTAGTGTCACTATTAATCCCGAATCAAACGGAAGTGGAAAGACACATTGGAGCTGGGGAACGAAGGCTGGACACCTTTCTTATCGCCCCAAGGTGAGACTGAACACGGATATGTCACTTCCCTAGCTAAGTGCTCAAACCGCTGAGCCATCGTGGCCTCTCCCACAGTACCCTATAATAGTACTAAGTGTACATTAACTTAAATAAAATTAGATTAAATCAAATTAAATGGAAGCATATTCAGTACAGGGATACCATATTTTTTATGAATATTATACTGCAGGGACTGTGGAAAAGCAGTAGTTAGAGCGCTCAACTCTGAAAGAGACAAAGCTACATTCGAGTCAAACACAGACGTTAGGATAACAACCAGCCTTAATTCCCCGGTTCCAACCTGGCTGTGTCCACTCCCAAGTGAATGGGGATTAGTACTGACATATAAAATGGCAAATAATAAAAAAAAAGCATAAAAATTGCTTTAAATTACAGAAATGACATACTTAAAAAGGCTGGATTCAGAGAGAGAGTTACAGAAACGAAGAGACTGAAGACAAAATACCAGCAGATGTTTTCTCCAAAAGTAAGAACCAGTTTATCTAAGCTTATCTTATTGAAGTAAAATATAATATAATGAATTGAGATAAGAAAGAGACAGCAAATTCTTACAGAAGTTCATAAGGACTTCATGTTCCCATGAGGATGTTTGTTTGCCATATCATGTACTGGTATTAATCCCCATTAAGGGGGTGAATACAAACAGATTGGAGCTAGGGACTTAAGGACTTCATGTTCCCATGAGGATGTTTGTTTGCCATATCATGCACTGCTATTAATCCCTATTATGGGGGTGAATACAAACAGGTTGGAGCTGGGGACTTAAGACTTGATCGTGGGTTTATGTGTCACTATTTATCCCCATTATGGGGGTGAGCACAGACAGGTTGGAGCTGGGGAATTAAAGCTGGATACCCTTTCTATAGTCCAGCACTGATTCGATCATGGGTATGTCATTTCCCAAGTCGAGCGATCTAACCACTGCGCAACACACATTATTCAAAAATTATATTTGAAAATGCAAAAACATACAATAATGTGTAGAATAACGCTAAAGAACATGTTCTCTTTCTCTCTTTCAATAAATATAATAATTTTCTCTGCCTTAGCAATGTAAACAACATGTTTTTTCAGAGATGTCTTACATAAGTTTCAAAGATGTCTTACATAACCTTGAGGAACTTTATCAGAGTAAAATTAACACGTGTTTATTTTCTCGTACTTCTAGTTCTTTATCTCTATCAGTATTATACCAGAAGAGAAGCTGAATAAACATGCATACATACACACAATCTATACCTTCTTTGCCTCTTTTATTTATACCTTCGTTCTCCAGATAATATTCTGTTCACCTAAGGAATACAGACATATGTAAGTTCAAAATTGATTTAATTTTTTTTTAATATTTCAATGTGTCTATCTATATACAAAACCCATAATCCCCCTTAGAAAGTGGTGACTGTATAAAAAAAACTTGATTCCTTGGCCAAGTCCCCTCGCTCCACCTCATTTAGTCGACCATTACGACCATGTATATGGGGACAGTTAGCGCAAAATCCATGATGAGTTTTCGGAAACTTCAGCTATTATTATTAATAATCCTGAATTACTGCCATTAGAGAAAACTACAGGAATAATATATGAAAAACAGTTCCGGTTTTACGTCACTGACTCCCTTTTCTACCAAGGGCTATGACGGTTGCCTTCTTGCGAAGGACTTGTTTTGGCAGATGTAGTCGTTACCCTGAGTGCATGCCCTTGCTAACCTCAGACCATGACTGGGCGCAAACCCTCGACCTGGCACCTCAGAGTCGCGGACACTACCGCTTAAGCCACGGTGACTACATTAATATATGAAGTACTGTACTGTGCTTAATTTCATGAACTCAACAGGTCACCTTCTTAAGGTACAGTGCAAGATTTTCATCTTGTATTTTGAGAAGGTGACCTGTTGAGGTCACGAAGTTAATAAGTACTTCATATATTTTTGCCGCTGTTTCCTTTAATAGGCCATTTCCAACTAGATGTAGTTGTATTTGAATTATTATTAGCCTTATAATGAAATTAGCAAGAGCTAATATCATTACAAAATTTACTTAAATTGCAGTCAATAATAAAATGGGGTACCACAGTAGCTCTGTGGTAAAGTGTGCAAGCTGGAAAATGATTAACGCGGGTTTGAGACCATCGTAGGGCGTTAGGAAGGGCATCCAGTCCTATTTCCCCAGCTCCAACATGTCTGTGTTCACCCCTATTCGAATGGGGAATAGTTGTGATACCAACCTGGAATTGAACTTAAACATGCCAACTCGGGAAGTGATAAACCTTTGTTCAAGCCCATCACATGGATTTAGGATGAGTATCAAGCCTTAATTCCCCAGTTCCAGCCTGTCTGTGTCCACCCCCATAATTGTAATTATTAGTGAAGTATGAAATGACAATTAATCGTACATTACGGACTTGGAAAAAGCAATATTGGTATACTGTATATTGATCTAGTTCCTGCCAACTTAGGAGGGAGTGAAGAGTACAAAAGTGAAAATGGCTGTCTACATTTCATGTTTTGTAGCATGCTTGTATATGACTTCCTAAACAATTTCTTAAATGGTTACTTATTGTCTAAAAACAATAAATCATGACAGATATTCAATATATAACGTGCTGTGAGAATTAAACAAGCCTCTTAGCAAGGAAAAAGACATACTGTAAATATTAAGACTGAAATCGACTACCGGAGATCATTTACATATGATGAACAGAAATGGCCCTAAAGATGGTCCTTGTGGAATCCTACTACTAAACTTTCTCCAGTCAGAAGTGGCCCTAAGACTGATCCCTGTGGATCCCTACTGCTAACTTTTTTCCAGTCAGCAGTGGCCCTAAAACCGATCCCTGTTGAACCCTACTTCTAATCTCTCTCCAGTCAGAAGTGACTAAAATTGATCCCTGAGGAACCCCATGCAGTGTCCTTTAGTCGGACACTGCATGTTTTACTCTGACCCTCTGTTCACTTCTATCTAAATAAGTTTTTAATCATCTAAAAATGTTTTTTTTTCCAAATTGCAGAATCATGAAGGCATCTCTGCTACTCATGCTCGCATTAACTGTTGCCATGGCAACATCTGGAAACAGTTCAGAAAAAGATCGTTCAGAGATAGTAATAGATGGAAGACGTAAGTATAATGTAAGAAAGCTGTTTTGTCCTAATAAAAAAATAATGCAATGTTTATGTCACGATAGGCCCCCGACAATGAGAGTGGCCAGAGACATATTGGAGCTGAAGGTTTAATGCGTGGAGGCCCTTCTTAACAGCCTGTGGAGGGCACGAACCCACATTAGTCGTTTCCTGACTAGCATGCTCTATCACTGAGCTATAAAACTAAAAAAATATAAATACCACGCCACTGATGGTACCAAAACTAATTAATAAAAAAGATAAAGTATAAACCCAATGATGAATTCTTTGCCTTTTAAGATCCAAAATATCTACCAAGAAAAATTATTTATGTACATATACAACTGCTGGAATTCCTCTTGTAAGGGGTGACCAATTCGAAGCACACACATTCACCAGAAGTTAATATACCTTAATTAGTTCTTTTTACTCCTTAGGGATAAAGGCTTTCACAATTTCCTCCCCATCACCCTGTTGGGTCACTCACATGGTAATAGGGCAAGAATTTTCTCCCATGAGAATCGACAGCCGTTGCTAGTTCACCCAGAATAATAATTATAGTTGTCTATTAAAATTATGTTAACAAAAACACAGTCAAAGGAAACAAGAATATGTATTCCACATGGAAGGTAATATATGTAATCAAATGCATAATGATGCATAGCCTCCAGCAATTTTATCTCATACACATAATGATGCATAGCTTCCAGCAATTTTATCTCATACACAATGATTCATAGATTCCAGCAATTTTATCTCATACACATAATGTTGTCAATTTAGGGAATATCACACATACATACAATGTTGCCAACTAAAGGGACATCAGACACACATTTTTTGCCAATTAAAGGAATATCACACATACAAACGATTTTACCAACTTGAGGGATATCACTTATACATAAGTTTAGCAACTTAAAGAATATTTAACATACACAATTTTGCCAACTAACGGGACATCAGACACAAATTTTTATCAACTTAAAGGATAGAACACATACACACAATTTTACCAACTTAAGGGATATCATACATTCATACAATCTTACCGACCTCAAGGATATCACACATGCAGACAATTTTACGAAGTAAAGGGACATCAGACACACATTTTTGCCAACTAAAGGGATAAACACACATATGCACAAATTCACCAACTTAAAGGATATCACACATATATACAATTTTACCAACTTAAGGGATATCACATACAAATAATACAGTATTAGCAACTTAAGGGATATAACTTACATACAATTTTACCAACTTAAGGGATATTACATACACACAAGTTTACCAGCTTAAGGGGTAGCACATAGAAAAAATTTGGCCAACTAAAAGAAAAACAGAATACATTTAAATTTGTAACAATGAAGACAATCGTCACAGAGAGGAAAGCAGTTGACAAAAGCCAGAAGAGATACGTGCTTTAACTCGGCCATTCCCCAGACAAGGGTGACTGTAGCCATTGTAAATATGTATGAGTGTCTAAAAATTTCTTTCTATTAAATATGCAGAGAACACCATTGCTCTGAGCATCGCCCACCTGTTAATAGGACTCTTTCCAAACGACACCGTACGAGACCTCTTGAATGCAATTCTCGACGCACTCACTCAACCTGAGTTTGACTACTGGGGTGAAGTCAAGGATGAGGTTATGCTTTTGGTTGGTCAATATATCAACGAACATAATATAAATCAAGTGGAAGTTTATCAAGAAGATTTGCAGACTCTGATGAGAAGGTGAGAGATGAATGAATAATGTTTTTGCGAGAAAATACCTGCACATTGTTGTGGTGCTTGACCTTCATTTTAAGGTTTTCTGGTCAAACAGCCCCAAGTCCCTGAGGAAGGCCACAAGAATATATTAAACTAATCTAATAATCTACAGAAACTTCGATACATTCTCCTACTGTGTAGCAGTCCCCTATTTCTGCCTTGTCCTTAACTTTCTACTTTTTTTGGTTTTAATGTTTTCTTCAGGCCCGGGCATGAAGAGAGTAATTTTCTTGCCTGTCCCGGTGTCACAAAGACAGGATGCAACTGGGGCATTATGGTCGGATGCCCTGCCTAATGCCCAGCAGTGTGCTATAACTTGAGTTTGTCATTTCCCAATTCAAGTGCTCTAACCACTGTACTACAGCAGTCCCTAACTTAACATTTTGTTGTTTACTGTTTTATGTGTCACTATTAATTCCAATTTAAGTGGCAGCGGAAACAAACATGCTGGAGCTAGAGAATTCATGCTGGATGCCCTTCCTAATGCCCCACAGTGAGCTCGAACATGGGTTTGTCACTTCCCACATTGAACGCTCTAACCACTGCGCTCACACAGCCCCCATCTTTTCTAATGTATTTACATAGTCATAATGAGATCCTCTCTGATTCTAGATATAACGATGCCCCTGTCGACTCCGATGGAACTTACCCCGACAAAAACCAACAAGCAGCAGCTCTTTCGACATCCATTATTACCCACAGATACTTAATTGAAGCTGCTGTCCTTCCTCAGTCCATGATATTGCACTTCGAAGACATTTCATCAATCCACATTGTGGTTCTGAAGGTAATATGAAAATTTTTTAATTTACATTGTTAATGCAGAAACTAGGGACAATGAGAGCACTAACGCCCGACTATATAGCTAGCTTATAACCGGGGCCCACGCTCCCTCTCCAATCATGTGGACCCAGTGATCTCTAGGCAATTACTGAATAATCAGGTAGAACTATAGGACATCAGTGACCCCCAAAGTAAATTGCCTATTTTCATAAATAACGACAGTTGTTGTTCTGAAAAGTAACAAGTAAACATAATACAGCATGAAATACTGTGGTTCTCATAGGTAAATTGAGTACTGGTAAATGGACCATTTTATGGAGTCTAATTAGTCCTCATTCGAATATGGGTGGGCATGAACATGTTTGAAACGATGGGATTTAGGCAGAATGCCCTTCCTAACACCATGCAGTGGGATTGAACCCACATTAGGCACTTCCCGACTCGCTCGCTCTACCAATGAGCTAAGCAGCCCCTCAATAATGAAATATACTTTTCATATTATGGTTCTGAAAGCTACAAAAATTTAAAATTTGTAATATATTCATATTGTGGCTGTAGGTAATATAAGATATGCCATCTATTCATACTGTAGTTCTGATGGTAAAATAGAGATGTAATCATCAAGTCATATTGCAATTCTAAAGATAGCTCAGAAGGGTTCTATAAAATATATACTGTATTACAAAAAGTTTTTGAGGTAAAGAAAAAATATCATACAAAACTTTTTTTTATCACAATTACTTAATCTCCGCCATTAATACTTTATTTTATTTTATTTTATTTAAATTGCCTTCCTCCACTAGGATGAACAAGAATAAAACTAAAAAAACATTACTTGCTTACCCATTATATGACATACTCAAGTGTATCTCAATGATTCAAAATATACCTCTATATGTCTATATAATAAGTAAGACCAACCCAATCCAATGATAAATCTAAGAGCCAGGCATCAAGTATCCTTGCTCAAGCAGCAGGGTAAGATTTTCATTCCAATTATTTATATACGGCAAACAAGCACCCACAGACATATCAAACTACAACTACTCATGCAACACAATACCCAACATCTGGAAGCATGGTTTCATTAACACATTCCCTATACCCCCCCAAAAAAACCCATGCTACCATCATTTCATTGTCCCGTAACACTACTTTGCCCTCCCGCCAAAGTTACTGAAGAACTATTTTTTATTTAAATTTTATGTGTCACTATTAGTCCCCATATGGGGATAGAAACATAAATGATGCTCGATCAAGGATCCATAAGCGCCCAAGTTGAGTATTCTAACACTAAGCTACAGCACTCCCCACTGATCAACTAAGAAAGCAACATACAACACCTCACATATCTTCGGCACCGTCACAACATGGTTTCAGACTGTTACACTCCACAATTACCTTTCTTACAGAATTGAAACAGGGTATGGCATTCAATTTGAGACTTTCAATACCCTGTTTGGATTTTAGTTACCGACACAAGTTATAAGTTACTGCTAAAACGTTCTTTCCAATTTACATAGGATGCCGCTGAAACATACTCCTTTGAAGGATATCCCCCCTCTCAGTGGTGGGTTGACCTAGACAAGCAATTAGAACATTACATAGCCTATGCCGAGTATCTAGAAGAATCGTTACGAACGTGGAGGATTTCAGTGTTAACCTGTGAGACTTATACATCAGGAAACTACGTAGTGTTTATGGTTAGTTTTACAGTCTATCATTTACAAAAATACAAATATAAAAATTACTAAAGTTGTCCCTAACCTTACAATGTTTATTGGTTCCACCAATTTAGTGCAAGTCAAAAGTCGCCTATAGACAAAACCCTTATATATATATGTGTCTATGCTTAGCATAGAATCTATTCCCAACCTCCGTTATAGCTTGCATTATGCCTATATTACTGAAATGTACTTGAACTTTGCTAAATACATTTTAAATTTATGTAAAAACAGTAGTGTAGGTGTCATAATGTATTTTTTGAGAAACATTTTATAGATTTTTATCATTCTACATCTCTCAATCATGTATATTCAAAACCGCAATATTCAAACTGTGTAAGAAGAGGGACAACTGTATGTATACACGAGTATTGTAATATGGCGTAGGGGCAGTCCACTTAAAACCTGCTTAGAATGATTGAAAACAGACAGACATATGCCAGAATTTTTCATTGATAAATGTCTGAAAAGGGGAAAGAAAAGAACAATAGTGTCAAAAATATAAAGTTCATTTATAAGTCTGACATGGTGAATAAAATATTAAAAAAGTTATAGCAGTAAATGAAAAAGTCTTTAAAGACTGTTGTTTACCATTTTATGCCACTAATAATCCCAATTTTGGGGGTTGACACTGATAGTTTAGTTGGAGCTGGAGAATAAAAGCTGAATGCACCTCTTAGCACCTTAAGGTGAGCTCAATTGTGGTTCAGTCACTTCCCAAGTAGAGAGGTGTAACCACTGCACTACAGCAAAAATAACTTTAATGGTATTCTGTTAAAAGAATTGTCAGTAAACCTAATTAAAGACTAGCACTCTTTCAAAATGTCATTAAATCCATTTCGCATAAACTCAGTTCTAAGCAATTAATTTTCAAGTAAGATAATGTCACCGGTGAATTTCATTCCCCTACTTAAATAACAGGCAATATAACTGTGAGACCCAAATTCCAATTGGAAATTTTGGATTGTGGTATTTGTATCTCAACAGAGAGGTCCCAAGCTTTTCTTGCATACATTTGCAATGGTTATAAACCCCCATATAGAGAGGGTGACAGAGTCAAAGTACACATTCATTAGAAGCAAATATACCTTGATTACTCATCACTGACAATCTTTCTCTCAGGCCAGGGATGGTGTGACAGGCGAAGAGTCCGAATGCAGAGAATTAGAGGGTACTACCGGCTGCGAAAACCACTGCGCCAATTTCGTAACGCATAAGAGCATCGAAGTTGAAAAATTTTTGTTGGTAAAAACAATGGATGTTATCTCCGCTTGGAAGGAGCTGAAACAACAAACAGAAGAAATAATTGGAAGTGCTTCAGGGTATGTAAAATTATTTTATAACATTATGAATATATGAGGGTATGACTTATTCTAAATATTTCAGGGGTTCTTAATTTTACATGGAGTTCTGAGGGTAACTTATCCTTACGATATCCAGAAAGTTTGAGTAAATAAATTTCGAATCCTACGTATCTTAACTACAGTACATGAATCTTAACTGCATGTGATGAGCCCTTTTCTTGCATCTCCTAGTAATGGCATATTTCCAAAAATATGTCGAGAGGTCATTAAAAATGGAACAAAATTATAGAGGAAATATGAGCAAGTACTATTTCTGCACCCAAATCCTTTTATATAAAGCCTATGACATATCCACAGACATACAGAGGGTCCTCCACTTATGACATGCTCGATGAATGAGGACCCAACTTTACAACAGTGACAGAATTGAAAATAATTGATTTTCAGACCATAACGAAATATAGCTGGGCATATTAGAAGTACACAGTACAGTATGAAATGTTAACAATACTGTATTTACACAATTTTATAATTAATTTTTGTTGTTTTCAGATTTTACGACCCACGAAATGAAAAATAAAATCAACAGCATTTAATGTGAAGTCCAATGCTGTGATACTTCCAAATATTAATATACTAAGGGATAAAAAATAAACTTCTACACTAAATAATGGAAACTACAAGAAAATAGTTGAATTACTTCATCTCCACGTGGCCTATTTAATACAAAGTTGGATGTCAGTTACAGTGCCATAATAATAAGCCAAATAATTATTCTTTGATGATGAATTGAATATCATTCACTGATACCAAAAATACTAAAATTTAGATGCACTGTCCACATATACAAAAGCTGTTTTAGATTTGTAAAGAATGGCCGAATAAAATTAACATAAAATACGCGAATTACTGTGCAACATCAGCATGATGTAAAATGGTGTTCAAACCCACAGCAGAGCATTAGGAAGAGCATCCACCCTTAATTCCCCAGCTCCTACCTGTCTGTATCCACCACAATTGGAACTGGAATTTATAATGACTTATAAAACAGCAAGCTGTGCAACGTCAGTATAATGTACGGTGGGTGCATATCTCATGCGGTCTTAAATAGTGCGGATTTGAATGAACGCGAAGGTAATAAATCTGAAGAATTATCCCAAAATAATACATCATGACATCTACCAAGCTATTTTATATAAATTGAAATCATATCAATACGGTAATCTAGAAACGGGAAAATGGAGTAGCTCAGTGACAGAGTACTTGAATTGGGAAGAAATTGACATAGCTTCGATCCTCCTGCAGGGTGTTAGGGGGTGCATCTAAACTTAATCCTCCAGTTCCAACATGTGTCTGCCCACCTCTTTTCAATGCGGGCTAATTGTAACATAATCTAGGAATGATTTATAGTATACAGTTTGTTCCGGTTTTACGTCACGGACTCCCTTTTCAACCAAGGGCTAGGACGGTTGCCTTCTTGCGAAGGACTTGTTTTGGTAGATGTAATCATTACCCTGAGTAGTTTGAGGAAAAGTAACATGCAAAGTATAGATACTTTTATATAAGGGTCTTGAACATAAGCAGTTTCTGAATAATGCAAGGGGGGGGGGGGCTGGAGAACTCATTGACCGCATAATATGACAGACCACAGTACACTGTTATAATGGACAGTGAAAAGCTATTAAATTCAAGTGCATTAACATCTCAAGGCAAAAGATCCTTGCCCACATACCCTGTGGATGACCCATCCTGGGTAGAGGGAGGAATTTTGGCAGCCCTTTACTCCATTGGAGCAAAGAATAGTATTTGAGGTCTATTAGCTTCTGATGAATGTGTACTTTGACTAGGCCACCCTCTTTACAAGGGAGATTGTGCCATAGTATGCATTAATATGAAAATTATTAAGCAAAATCATGCCTTCATGAAAGCATCTCATTTTATCTACAGAAAATGAAGTTTGGCTCTGAAATTTAGCACTGGTAATAATCCAAGCTTGTTTGAGGATCGCAGTAGTGCAGTGGTTACACAACTTATGAAGAAAGTGACAAAGTCACAAGTCTCCAATCAAACCAACCGTTAAAGACTAGGAAGGGTATCTTTTTTTTTACCATGAGTGTGACACCGGGACAGGCAATAAAAGCGCCCTCAACAGGCCCGGGCACCAAGAAAACACTGAAATGAAGAAAAAAGTAGAAGTTAAAGGACAAGGCAGAAATGACACAACAGAAAAAGGGCAGGCAGAATGAATAGTCGAAACAATGAAGACCAAGAGATATGGCAGGATTATGCCCTGAGATGACGATAGATCATGATAGGTCATGAGAGTTAGGGAAGACAGAAGGGGCAAAAGAGTTCCAGACTCTGGAAGTGGATGTGAAGAAGCAGTCACTGCATCGACCATTTAGCGAGTAGCAAATCTTGTCTTAATCTTTATTCCCACATTCCACCCCCATTTGCACATAAATTATTTCAGACATATTAAATGGCAAACAAACAATACTAATTTCATATTGTTCACTTGGGTGTGCATGAGTGTGACATGATAGAATTTGATTTTTGACCATGAGCAAATATAATTATTTGACTGAGATCAAATGTGATAATTCACTGTGAGCAAATGTGATTTCTGACCACGAGCAAATGTGATATTTTATAGCAAGAGAATGTGCTTTTTTTTTTTGCTTAAAGCAAAAGTAATTTCTAACCACGAGTGAATGTCATTTTTCACCATGAGTGAATGTAATTTTTTATTTTAAGCAAACGTGATTTTTTTTAAAATGAGTGAATGTGATTATTTTAACTGTGAGCAATTGTGGTACTTTACTGTGCGTGAATGTGATTTTGGGCTGAATGAATGTGATTTTTCAAATGTGAGTGAATGTGACTTTTTACTTGAAGCAATTGTGATATTTTTAACGTGAATGAATGTGCTTTTCAACTGAGAGCAAATGTGATATTTTACTGTGGGTGAATGTGATTTTGGACTGAATAAATATATTTCAAATGTGATTTTTTATTCTAAGAATTTGTGATTTATTAACTGTGAATGAACGTGATTTCTGAAACGCGAGCAAATGTGATATTTTACTGTGAATTAATGTGATATTATAAATATGAGCAAATGCAATTTTTGACAGTGAGCAAATGTAATTTTTACTGTGAGTGATTGTGGTTTTTTACTGTGAGTGATTGTGATTTTTAAACTGTGAGCAAATGAGATATTTAACTGAGTGAATGTGACTTTGAACTGAGAGAATATGATTTTTCAAAAGTGAGCGCATGCACTTTATGACTGTCGGCAAATGTATTTTGGACTGCGGATAAATTTGATTTTTATTGCAAGCGAATGAGATTTTTTTTTATTGTGGGTGAATGCGATTTCCTTTATTGAGAGCAACTGTGATTTATAAGTAATTTTTTTCCTTTGGTTGTGGCCACTCTAGCAACCCTGCCAGGAGAAGGTAATATTCTAGTGGACTAAGCTATGACGTTCTAGTCTAAGAGTTCCCAAGTTCGATTCCCAAGAAAAGGAAATTATTTTGAGGATGGGTATAAGTGCAAGAAGGCCCAAGCTTAGATCCTCTACAGCAGGAGCAGAACTTCAAGAGACAGAGAATGAGAGAGATCTAGGAGTACACATACTGGCAGATTTGTCTCCTAAAATGCATATAAATGGCATAGTAAGGGCAGCATAAGCTTTCTTTGCAAACGTAAGCTGAGCCCTCAGACACATGGACAAGGAAATGTTCAGAAATATTTATGCATCTTATGAGAGGCCAAAGCTTGAATATGCAGCCCCCTTTTGGAATCAACACTTGAAAAAGCACGTAATTAAGCTGGAAAAAGTTCAAAGACATGCCACGAAGCTGGTGCCATAACTGCTCAATCTCCGTTATGAAGAGAGGCTAAGGGTATTAGACTTAGCATCACTTGAATCTAATAGAATGAGGGGGATATGATGACGGTTTTTAATTTCTTCAGGGTAATGACAGGGTAGAGAGGGATCGATATATTGATATGGCTGGCACTAGAACTAGAGGTCATAGTATGAAGCTTGGTAAGAAAACTTCATTGCAGGATGTAAGTACTTTTTTTAGTGTAAGAGTAGTTGATGATTGGAATTTGCTAAGCAAAGAGGTAGTTAATGCTAACTCAATCCATAGTTTTAAGGAGAGGTATGATAACTATCACTAAGTACAAAAAATGGAGCCAGCCAGGAGACGGGGACTTACGAGCATAGGACACTTCCGTATGCACAATTAGGTAGTTACCCCAATCATTCCTCTTAGCTCCTTGGAGATAAAGGATTCCACAACTCCCCCCCCCCACCTTCAACCCGCTTGGGTCATCCACAAGCTATGTGGGCAAGGATCTTTTGTCAGCAGAGTAAACAGAGATTACAACTATACCAGAGTAGAGCTTTATATCAGCCTGGTTATCCTCATTTATTGGTTGTTTTATATACATAAATATATACATACATACATAAAACATATACAGTGGCAGAAATGCCAATGTAAGGGAGGTGGCAGAGTCACAGTACACATGTTCTTTTTCTTTTTTTAATAATTGTGACACCAGGACGGGCCAAAAAAAAATTATAAAATAAAACAGCCCTCATCGGGCCTGGGCACGAAGAATACATAAAGTAAAGAGAAACAGAGATGGAGAGTGTAATGACTTGTCAGATGTGAAGGGATAATAACAGATGTGTGATGAATATCCAAGAATATTCAGTGTAGCTGTAGACATAGAAAAAGAACCGTAACTGAAGGAAGACTTGACATCGAACTGTCCTGGACAGACCTATTTAAGTTCAAAAAACCTTCAGCTGTAGTATCGCAACGGGCGGCTGGTGCCATGAGCCAACCTACTATCTTTATCAGCAAAGAAAAGTACAACAAGAAAGGACGAATTGCCAAGTCTGCAGTTCCCAATCCCTCTCAGTTACCTCCTATGGCATGCCAGGCAGGAAATTGTTTTATTCATATTTTCACGTCCAGCCAACATATACTAAAGCAAGAATATGGGCATGGAACCTGAATTACTTACGTCTCAGCTCACACACTCTACCATTACTCTACTGCAGCCCCTGCTTTTGTGTACCGAATGAAACTATAGCTCATATTTTATTATAATGTGACGTATTTGAAGTGATTAGTTTAATTTACAGTGCTAATGAGTGGTCACTGTGGCGAAGTGGTACCGCTAGCGAGTCTGAGGTTAGGAAAGGCATTCACTCTAGGTAGCAATCACATCTGCCAAAACCACAGTCCTTTGCAATAAGGCACCGTCCTAGCCATTGGAAGAACAGTCCGTGACGTAAAACCAATCACTCAGTTCAGTGTACAGTACTTATATATATGTGGTATACGTTGTTTGGTTCGCCTAACCCACCCATATGGGACACCGATGTCCCTGGCTATAAGTGGTATACGTTGTTTGGTTCTCCTAACCCACATATATGGGACACTGATGTCCCTGGCTAGACTATATATATGTGGTATACGTTGTTTGGTTCTCCTAACCCACCCATATGGGACACTGATGTCCCTGGCTAGACTATATATATGTGGTATACGTTGTTTGGTTCTCCTAACCCACCCATATGGGACACTGATGTCCCTGGCTAGACTATATATATGTGGTATACGTTGTTTGGTTCTCCTAACCCACCCATATGGAACACTGATGTCCCTGGCAAGACCCCTTAAGAATCGCACTCAACTCACAAGGAGACAGATCAGCGATCAGCCCCGCCATGGGGTGCTAAGAAAGGCATCCAGCCTTAATTCTTAGTTCTAACCTGTGTTCACCCCCATAATGGGGATGAACAGTGACACATAAAATGGCAAATAAAATTAGAGTGAAAACTTTAACTGCACTCAGGAATTTTAAAAACATGACGCATCTAGCACCCTAAAAAAAAAATGATTCAGTAGAGCTTTGAACCTTTATGTAATTAATAATTATCGTGTAAACAGACTCTTATCATAGTTGTTAAATATTACTGGGAAAGAAGCCAGCTGGAACAGATATAATTTGATATGTGTATCTATACCCTTAAGGAGGTATTAGCTGTTATCATTAACTGTTTGTTCCTCTTTTTCACATACACACACTAACACACATAAAAACACTACTGTGTATTTCTTAAAAGTATTTTGCTATTCTTATATAACATGTCATATTTAAGTGATTAATACATCTGTGTCTATTTTCACTTGATGTGTTTATTTTCATTTAAGTGACTTCATCTTTACCCTTGAACAAACACAGTTCTAATTCTCTTAAAAGTATTCTGATCTCCATATATTGTGGCTTTCACTAAACTAATTCTGCATTACAAATAACACTAATTTAAGACTCACTAATTTTAAAGATATTTTTCAGAGCTTTTCATATTCCACAACTTATGCTAAAAGTGTATATAAATATCTCTTCCAGACATGAAAACCCTTTATTTTTTCATTGTGGTGAGTCTTTGGGTATGTCTGTCCCATGGAAAAGACATAGAAAACTCAGAGACTCAAACCCAGTATAGGCTCCCGGTATCCCTGGCTAAGCGCGATACACGACTTTACGAAGATGTAGTTATTGACGGATTGGGTAAGACAGAATGCTTTGTTTTTCATTGTTACTACTAACTTAGTCCCCATTTAGGGGGTGGAAACACACAGACTAAAGTTGAGGAGGTAAGGCTGGATGCCCTTCCTAGTGCCCTGTCATGGGCTCAAACATGGATTTGTCACCTCAAGTCAAGCATGCCACCACTATGCTAAAGCGGTCTCGTAAGCCAGTATACCTTACTTTACATATATAAATCATATTACACTAAGTTTTAAAGTTATATGTGCTAATATACTTTTATTTTCCATTTTATATTCCAATTACTCCAATTATGGGAGTGGATACAATTTGGAGCTGGGGAATTGAGGCCGGATGCTCTTATTAGTCCCCAGCACTGGGCTCAACTGGTCTGTATCTAACCTCTGGATTTCTGAGGTTCCCAAATATTGATAATAAGTAATTACATATATCTTGATATATCAGATTTAGGGGCAATTTTCTCCTTGTATACACACTTTAATTAATAAATCTGATAATACTGAATATAATCTTCTATTACACAAGGAAATTTTAGGAATCCTGTAGATGTTTTATGAACACCAAGGAATTACAGTCACTAGAAAACTACATATATGTATATAACATTGTTGCTGTTTGCCATTTTATATGTTACTATTACTCCCCGCTGGAATTGGGGTGGACACAGATTAATTACAGATTTAAGCTTGATATCCTTGTATAATAATCAAAGATATCTGTCAACTTAACTTTTGCACAAGATAAAGATATTCAACAAATATAGGAACTTGTACCATTAACTGATATAATTACAAAAACCATTATAAATTACCTTTTTTTTCACAATAAAAAAGTGTTGGATAACATGAATTTTGTCCAAAAATTACATCCTGCAGACTGTAGAAATGGAAGACAATGAATACTCTGGTAAAAGCACCATTTTATGTCACTATTAATCCCCTCCATAATGGGGGGGCACAGGCATGTTGGAGCAGGGAAATTAGGACTGGGTGCCTTTTTTAATACCAAGAAGTGGGATCAAAGCCGCGTTAGTCAATTCCTGACTTGTGAGCTTTACCACAGAACTGTTGCTGTTCCCACAACGAAGACTTTTGTGATTAAGGAAGAAGAATTCTGTATTTGTAGTTCCTGCACATTGTAGAAGGCAACTAAAGGGGATATGCTTGGAGTTTGGGGAGAAAGAGTGCTTGCATATGTAGGAGTTGAATAACAGTGACAGGTGAGCAGTCACTGGTAATCTTTCTTGTTGCTACTGAACAGATGATAAGAGGATCTCGGTAGTTCATTGGTAGACTGCGTGAGTCAGGAAGCGTGGATTCGATCCCACTGCAGGGCGATAGGTAGAACAACCAGCCTTAATCCCACGGCTCCATCATATATATGTGCACCCGTTTCTGAATGGGGACTAATCATGACACATAAAACGGTGAATTACATTACTGAATATTGATCTAAGGACAAGCAGAATAAGCTCTACTTAAAAATAAATAATATTGTATATCACTGATTTGCTTCCACAGATACTACAATAGGTCTGGCAACAGCCTATTACTTCAGAAGTGTCATTCCTTCTTTCAATGATGTAAGTAATAAATATTTTATCTAATATATGACAAGTTTCAGACCATTTGGAAAATTTCACAAAATGCTTTAACTATTTTAAGCTAAAAGTAGAACTTCATTTCTATTATTAATCTAGTTTTATATGTTAAAAGTCTCTAATAGAAGACAGACGCAAGGGACAGTGATAGCACTAGAACCTAATTATATACCTACCATATAGCCCCTTTCTATTCGCAAGGACCCAGTGATATCCAGGTAATGGCTGAATAATCATGTAGACATTTAGAAAATCAACAGCCCCCTAAATAATTGCCCAATTAAATTGGTAAGGACATGAGACAGTGACAGCTAATTCAACATCAGGTAAGGATAGAGCCTGGAATCAGTATATTACCAGCCTCAGTCTCTACCATTGCAACACAATGTCGATAAATTACGACTTTCTCTTCAGATCATGATGAAGATTCTAGGGATTCTGATCCCTAAGCCAGAAGAAGACATTGATTACTTTGAAATCATCAAAGGAAACGTCCAAAAGGTCGTTGGAGATTACATTGATGAGCATAACATGAACCAGTTGGAGATATACAAAACAGATCTTGGTAATCTCATGCAGAGGTAACCTTAAATAGTATTTCATTAGCTTCTTAGTTTTATCTATTTACGTTTTATGTGTCACTAGCAGTCCCCATTTGGGGATTGGACACATACAGAGTGAAGGTGGGGAATTAAGGCTGGATGCCATTCCTTCTCCCAGCCATGAGCTCAAACAGAGGCTTGTCACTTCTCAAGTTGAGTGCCCTAAACACTGAGCTACCGCACCCCCCCCAATACAAATCATATTAAAGATAATTTCTAAACCATGATATAAGAAAATGACTATATACATCATCTTAGCCTTTGCACATGTATAATAAGCAAGTAAATAAAGAAAATTAATTCAGTGTTACCTTTACTCTAATCTCCAAGGTACTTCGAGGCGCCAATAACAAGCGAGACGTATCCTGACAAGAACACCGTTGCAAACTCACTCTCGATATCCATCATCTCTAACAGGTTTCTAGTTGAAGCGGGTGAGAGACCTCAATCCATGATCATCCATTTTGCAGATATAGCTTCTATGCACATATTAGTCTTGCAGGTGAAATAAGACATGGGTTAGATCTTTCTTTCCATACTTGTCTGTATGATGTTTTTTGTGTCACTATTCAACCCCATCATTGGAATGGAAACAGGTAGGTTGGAGCGAGAAAATCAATGCTAGATGCCCTTCCTAATGCCCCATGGTGGCCTTGATTAAAGGGCTGTCACCTCACAAGGTGAGTACTCTGACTAGTGCACTACTGTGGTCCCCCACCCAGAAATATATAGTAAAGTATCTAAATAAATAACAGAAAATAAAGTAAAACTGAGGGAGAAGGACTTTATCATATGCTATCCATTTGTACCTTTTCAGCTATTTTCCAGTAACAAATTGGGGCAGCGCTTAGTGCACTCAACTTGGGAAGCGACAAACCCCTGTTGGAGTCCATAGCGAGGCGATAGGAAGGGGATTCAGTCATAAGCGATGACTAGATTGCTGTCCTCCATTCCTCTTAGTTGCCTCTTACAACTTATATAGCATACATGAATAGTGTTTTTCTTCCTAATCTCAAAGGATTTGGTTTACATATGCAAATATTATGCTTGCGACTTTGATTCGTCAGATCGCGAGTTCACGCCCTACCATGGTCTGAATTCAGAAAGGGCCTTCATTCAGGGTAATGGTTGCACTTGGCAAAATAAAACTCCTTTGCCAGAGGGCACCACTCTTAGTAATATAGGGAGTCCGTGACGTAAAACCGATAACAATATAAGCAGTGACCAATCATGAAACTTAAGATTTTTTGCTCACTGACGTAAAGCTGAATAATTTGACTTTAGTCAAGATTTATTATTCCCTTGAAGTAGTAACAAAAATACCTTATAAAGCTGAAAATGACATAAGTAGAGAAACTACTGTACTTTGGTGTAATACAATAAAATAGTAACATATGTCGTAATACTCATGTTACACTACTAATAAGCATAAAATTAGGTCTCATCAATTTAACTATCAAATTGAGGACTGTGGTAGCGAAAAAGTCAGAATACTGTACCTGGGTATAAAGGCATCTAGCATTAATTTCCTAGCTGCAGCCTGTCTATGGGATTGAGTGACACATAAAACAGTAAAAAATCCTTGAGTCAGAGAATACTTTGAGGGTATTTAAAGACTTCATCTTCAAGTACTTTGGGCACTAGGAGTTTATGCAATATTAAGGGCACTTCATAAGTCTTTATACTAAGAAATTTTAGAGCTAACTTAATGCTAATAGGCTTTGACACACTTTTCTCAACATTTGTTCAGCTTAATACTTATATAATTCTTTATCAATTTATTTAAAAGTATGTTATACAGTTGTCTCTCATCTTATGTAGTTTTAAATACTGCTGGTTTGAATATACACTGCTGGAAAATAAAACAAACAGTCTCAACATTTTTCCTTAAATGAGTACATTATAAAAATCATTGCACTCTTTTTACATAAATGCAAATCTTATTAGCTATTGTTTAATGTAGGCATAATTGAAAGTATATAGGAGGTTGGGAACTGATTACAGTATATGCAAACCAAAGTTATATTTGAATAAGGGTTTTAGATATGGCAAATTTTGTGGAACCAACTCTCAGTGTAAGATAAAGAACAACTGTACCTAAAAAATAAAAATCAGCATTAAATATTTGTTGTATAAGAATAACAAATATCAAATCCTACACAGGATGTTGCTGAAACCTATACATCTGTTAACTTTACGTCTAGATGGTGGGTGGACCTTAACAACGAACTCGACCATTATATTGATCACGGCAAAAGACTCCAGGACGATGTTGTTGACTGGAGAAATGACATGGTACGTTACAAACTTCCTGACAATGTTCTACATAAAATAAAAATTATAGTTAGTAGAGTTATCATAATAGTTAAACTGGTATAATTTGCATAATTAGTGTAGTTATTATAGTGCACTTTAAATTTTGAAACTCTGCATGCTGTACTGAAGATTATATGAAAAACCCTCAGAAGTTAATAACTGCATTAATTGTTGGGTTAGCTTAAGTTAGGTAAGGTTAGATAAGGAGACTTGCCTTGTGAATATGAAGAACCCTAAAGTATCTTAGAGTTATTCCTCTTAACATAATCCGAATATCTATTTTATCTGATATTAAGCCGCAATATGTCCTTTCAGATGACATGCTCATTCGATGAAGGAGGCAAATATGATTCTTGGATTGTAAGTATAAATGGTATAAATCCTGTTAAATTATTTCATATTCATAAGAATAAAAAAGCTATGATAAAAAATCTTAAAGTTCAGTATAAATGGCATACATATAATTTAGGGTTTTAGCTTACATAATATTAGCTATTTAGCATAACTAATATATGGTTTCATGAGCAATGTCATATATCATTCAGTTTTCTAATACATTTTATATGCACAATTACACACTTACATATCCTCCTTTTATGTCACTAATAACCCCATTATGAGGACAGCCACACACAGTGTGTGACAGGGGAATTAAGGCTGGATCCCCTTCCTGCCCCATGGTGGCCTCAATTACGAGTTTATCAACTCGCAAGTTGAGTGCAGTATTTTAACAACTTGGCAACCGTGCTCCCTCCACACACATACAAATACAATTAGGTAATTACACATACACAATCAAATATACATACAACAGCTGCACTGTCTCTTGTCATACGATTGCACAATCAAATCACATACCAATTTTCCAGAAACCATTTCACCCATCTTAGCTCCTAGGGGGATAGGTCACCTCACCACAATTCCTCCCTACCACACTACTTTGGTCACTGACAGCATTCACGTTTTACGGGTTCAGTACATTTCGGCCCAGTTGCTTTGGTGCTGGCTGTTTGGGTACTACTAATCCCAATTTGGAAACAGCCCGCTTGGCTGGAGTTTAGAAAATTTTTATAATTTAAAAAGCTAACCTATCTTTACAAAAAGGATGGTACCAAAACGTCCGTGCCCAAACATCATCGCCCAATCATTCTATTCTGATATTCTATACAAGCCTTTTGTATGTAAGAAATCATCCCATGAATATTTTACAGGTTGATGACCAAGTGACGGGGGTTTATGACGAGTGTCTAGTGTTGCACGGAAACCACGAATGTGATGATCACTGCCAGGCCTATCAGGTGCTCAACATAAAGCTTGTAACGATGAGTACTCTTGGGAATTCCATGTAACGCTACATAATCGTATAAATGGTTACGTTAGATTATGTTGGGTTGGGTTATTTGGGCTGGATTTGCCTTGCAATTATAAATAACTCATGAGCACCCTTTGGGTTACTCTTCTTCACAAGATCCCTAAATGGTGATTTAAGTATGACATACTGGCATGGACACTATTTAAGAATTTTATATATTAATTCACTAGTTTATTAATAAATTTACCTAACCGAAAACACAGCAATATATTGTGAGCTAATATCTTTCCAAATCTCTATACACTCAGCTCCAAATGAACCGTGAGGTGACGCTATTTATATGGGAGTATATGGGCAAAGCGCTTATGGAATGGGAAACTCTGAAGGTCAAGGCAGAAGAAATGGCTAGTCGGGTCACTGGGTAAGATAACCTTTATCTTCTGGTTTCTTATGATTAAAAGATAGAATTAGAAAAAAAGAAATTAAGTTGTTTCTTATCTTACACAGGTTTAAATAGTGCAAATTTGAATATACACTGTTAAAAAATCAATATAAATAGCATTTCATACAATTTTCCCTTAAAAAATACATTATACCTGTAACAATACTGTCTTTATATAAATTCACCTGGAAATAGGTAAATTTTAATTATAGTACAAAACAGAAATTTGGGCATAATTCAAAGTAGCCTATATGGGATGTTGGTAATTGATTATATGGAAAATATAGACACAAATATAAGAGATTTGAAAATAGACAATATTTCCTGTCATGGGATGTGGAGGAACCAATTAACAGCGCAAGATAAGGGTCAACTAAAGAGTAATACATAATTAAGATCATTACCTACCAGTAAATATAGTGCATAATGAAATACAGTTTTATGACTGTACTGCGTTGTAAATAAAATTATTTTGTTGTCTACTCTAGAATATTTTACAGAGGTATTAATTGTACTCATGTACATCATAAAATAATACTTTTTTTTATGTTGGAGTTAATATAGCCTATACATGCAAAGTTCAACTATGAAATATTGTAGTACAAATTTGAGATACAAAGATAGGATTATGAACATTAATTGATAAACTGGAGTAGCTCAGGGGTAGACCATGTGGGTAGAGAAGCAAGAAATGCAGGTTTGAGACCAAGGCAGGACATTAGGAAGGACATCCACTCTTAGTTTCCCAGTTCCAACTTGTGTTCCCCTCCACATATGATGGCAACAATTATGTAATAAAAGAAATACACTCCTACTACAGTGGAAATAGTCCTCATAGGATTTAATCAAACCTTAATTCCCCAGCTCCAATCCGTCTGTGTTCAGCCTCATAATGGGTACTAAAAGGGACACATAAAACGTAAACAAAGTTCAATTAATAAATATCAATTCAAAGAATTTTATATTTTTTTCAGTGACAGATATGTGTGATGGCAAGCAGTGTAGTTTTACGAACCCTCAAAGTAATCGACGTCAACACATCTGTTACAGGGTCTAAAAATCTTTCTTGAATATAAATGATTTTCTTATATCACTGAAATGAGAATACCATACCACAATCTTATATAAAATATACTATATGCTTATAAAGTCTTTGCTTTTCTCTAACTGGGAAAAAATAAAAAAAAACTATGTACTTATGAGTCATGGAGCACTGGATAACACAGGGTAAGGACAACTGCCCAATGAGACAATTCCCCCTGGAATGATTGCCTTAAGGACAATAACCACTACCTCTTGATGCAAAAGCAGACAACTGTCCCTAGATAATATATGAAATTAAATCTGTCATATAATAATGACATAATTAACAAAAAGAAGCTAACTGTAAACAGTTTATTATTTCATACTTGTTTGTTAGGATAGGGTACGTTAGTTTAGGGGCTAATGACCTTGGCAGTAGTGTCTCAAGAGGCAATCGTCCTAAGGGGCAATTACAGCGAGGGGCAATTGTCCTGTATGCAACTGTCTTAAGGGACAATGTCCTAGCATAACACATCTTGGTTAGTTACAGTTCAAAGTACCACTGCTTAAAAAAATAACTGAAATATTTAGGAAGAGGATCTAAGATAACTGCAATCTATCATGTGTTCATCCTGTTATCCTTGGCATTCCTTGGCATTAATATAATGCTTATTTTCAGTGAGGGTATAAATCCTTAATCTAGAACAATATAATGTCATAAGGGAACCGCGTTAGCACAGTGGAACCGATCAGGAGACGGGAAGATACGAGCTTTGGGCTCTTTCCCGTAAACACAATTAGGTAATCACAATTAGGTAATCACTTGACTCAGGAAGTGACAAACCTGTGCTTGAGCCCATCTTGGGGCATAAGAAAGGACATTCAGCCATAATTCCCCAGCTCCAATTTGCGTCCACCCCCATTTGAATGGAGATTAACAGGTAAACATAAAATGCCACGGTAGTGCAGTGGTCAGAGTGAACAACTCAGGATGTGACAAACCCCTGAGCAAGCCCATAGCAAGGTGTTATGAGGGGCATCCAGCTTTAATTCCCCAGCTCCAATCTGTCTGTATCCACCCCAACTGAATAAGGATTAATAGTGACATATTAAATGGAAACCTATCTAACAATTTAATTTAAAAAAAATAAAACTTACTAAGTGACACAGACACTAGTAAAAATATTTTCTTCATCAGTGTGCAAAAGCCAATCTCCACGAGCAATCAGTAACAAACCTCAACAATGGCATATGTGTATAATAAAGCTAATTTAAAAAATTAGAAAATTTTTACATACACAACCTTCTCCCTTTAGAAGTGAAATTTAAGTTGTTTCATTGGTTTTCGATGTGATTTGAACGAATCTGTCCTTCAAGACTGCCAGAAATTAACTTAACCTAGTGTAAGCTAACTTTTGAACGAGTAATTTATGATGACCCTGGAGGACAGATTCATCCAATACACAATAATCTTGTAATATCGAGACCTACTCACAGCTTAAAATAGTAGAGGATAAGATGGGAGTAATAGTAAAAAAATACCAACAAATTTCCCAAAGGTTAAGGATCGTTATTCCTTATGTCTACATTAGGACGGTCCCCTTGCACCCAACTAGGGATTAGGAAATCCAAACAATTAATCCGCCAAAGGTCCCCTTTTACTATGGGTGACCCAAGCAGGGTAGGGGGTTACTGTGGCAGTCCTTCGGCATCAAGTAAAGAAAAGTAACTCCAAGGTGCTCTAGGGTTAGTCATATTTACATAGCAAGTTACCTAACTTAATCTACCTTATACTAGCCTAATCTAACTTAACCTCACAATTTGTGAGGTTAAATTCTGGGGTATAATCATTTTACAAGATTCAATCCTTATCATAAAAGATTCTGGTGAATATGTGTGCTTTGATTCGGCCACCCCCACACAAGGGGATTTACAGTCCTTATGTACAAAGGCCCATTATTAATGATTTGGCAGCGGTGCCAATATTTGGCATCCTTTGTTAATTGGTAACAAAATTAGATTTTTGGCACTACAAATATATTATGAGAAATACTGATAGTGATCTATCCTATATATTTACCTAAATGTACCCACGGGAAAGAGCACCATGCTCGTAACTCCCCGTCTCCGAGTCGGTTTTACTACTTCGGCTACCCTACAATGGCTTTTTGCACTGACAGAAATGAGTTCACAATTATACCTCGAAAGGTCAGGAAAATGTTGAACTAATTATTATCACTTAATAATGAGTTATTATTTTGCCATTATTTAAAAAAAAATTATACATTAATAAAAAAAAGTTTTTTGTATCAATAATAAGAATTACTATAGTTTATATTATTTGTTAAATGGGAATTTAATAGTTTGTGGAAATTATATATATATATATATATATATATATATATATATATATATATATATATATATATATATATATATATATATATATATATATATATATATATATATATATATATATATATATATTATATATGTCATTTAACCGATCTAATCATGTAAAACTTTTATTTAATTATTGATAGTAATTACATGTATTTTATTTGTTTAATAAGCCAGGGAATTTAATAATAATAATAATAATAATAATAATAATAATAATAATAATAATAATAATAATAATAATGACCCATTTCCTACAAGTTTTTACAAGGAAGACGAATAATGTAAACACATCGTGTATTTTCCACGTTTGAGTTTTTTTTTCATATAATTTGTTAATATTAGTGTCTTTATTATTTACCGTAACTCAAATTTCTTTTACTTTGAGTGTTTTTAGTATGTTTTAAGTGTTTAAACTATAGAAATATGTATTTATAGCTCATATAATACGTGATTGAATTATGCGGTCTGTGGCATTGCTTTAGCTTTTGCCCTAAGCTAAGGCCCATAATTGACCCGTAGCTTAGCTGTCGGAAGCTATGCTGTTTCCTGGCTTGCAGACGGGGTTATTTGATGCCAGCTTCTGTATCTACAGATCTAAAGGTTAGTATTAAACTTTTCAATTTTTTTTTTTTTGGTGTCATTACGCAGTTGTATTGCATAGGTTAGGTTGCTTAGAATTGGTTAAGTTTCTCCATTTTTTTTTTTTACTGTTACACCCGTCTCATCCCGACCATTTTACATTGTTTAATTTGGTCTCAATATATTTAAGGTTTATTATGTTTTTTTAAAGAATTTGACCTTCAAAATCATCATAAACTATGCATTTATATAGGTTAGGTAAAGTTAAGTTAGGTCAAGGAATAATTTCCATCGGTTTTGAAAGTCATATTTCTTCAAAACATATAGAAAACCATAGAAGAATTAAAATGAATTTCAGTTCTCTTTCGCCAACTGCTTATTTCATGTTCACATGGGGTCGTGTTTTTCTCCAGGCTCTCAAAGACTAGTGTTGGTTTTGGTGCAAAGTTCCATGGATAGTTGCCCTTTCTGATACCAAAAAATGTTGTTTGTTATTTGATTTTATATTTTCTGAAATGCACCTATCATAAGACTTTTGGTTATATATAAATGTAGTTGTTATTGCTTGGCTGAACTGTACTTTTTTATATATTTGTATTTTGAAAATATTTATTTTTTGTGGGTTTCAATTTACTTTGCAGTTGGTTTGGACTCATATATCACATGACTTACAAATTTACAGTATATTGTTGTAATTGGTCACTAGATATATATGATTTGGGCGTGTGCTGAATAGGGATGAGGGGTATGTTAGAAGAAAGATTCTGATGATGGAGCTGCCAGGCTGGAGAGGGAGAGGTGGGTCAAAGAGGAGATTTGTTGGACGTGGTGAGGAGAACGTAAGGGTATGTGATGTAAAGGAGGATACAGATTTGGGGACATAGTGATAGAGGCAAGACTGAGATGGTTTGGGCTTGTGCCGAGACGGGATTAGAGGTATGTTGGGAGAATGATGTTAAAAATGGGAGTGGCAGGCAGGAGGGGAAGAGGTATGCCAAAGAGGTTTATGGATGTGGTGAGGGAGGACATGAAGGTTTGTGCTGTGAATGCAGGGGATAGGGAATATGGAGGTGATTGATCAATTGTGATGACCCTTGTCGGGAGGAGCTGAATTAATTGGTCACCTTATATAAAAGCCTCTTAATACAAAAGTTGTTTAAAAAAGGAAATATGTTTCATTACCTTCTCTTCAGCTCTGCATTTAATTTAATGTCAGAAGCACTCTGCCCTTTGAGAGTTTTAATATTTGTATTCAAAAAGGTGACTGGAATTTCCTGATATATTCCCAATTATACTACATTCCTTGTTGAAAATAGAATGGAGTGTCTCTCATAATGTAGATATAGTAAAAGCCTTGCAATATACTGTAGCTTGAAAATCTTAATGAGTAATTGTTTGCCATTGTACATGTCACTTATATTCCCCATTGAAAAGGAGATGGACACAGACGGGCTAGAGCTTGTGAATTAAGATTTGATGACCTTCCTAATACCCTGCATTGGGCTCGAACATGGGTTTGTCACTCTCCAAGTCTGCCGCTCTAACCACTGTGAAATTGCGTTCATCATATTTCTGAATGAGTATTATATATACAGTACTAATATTTTTTATCTTATACTAAGCAAGAGTATATTAATAATATATTCCTTTTATTTTCAGGTATTCACACTATTTTTTATTGTAATGGAGTACTGACATGTAAGTATTCCTTTTTATTTAATATGATTTTTGAAGTATCATCTATACACATACACACACACACACACACCGATCAGGAGACGGGAAGATACGAGCTTTGGGCTCTTTCCCGTAAACACAATTAGGTAATCACAATTAGGTAATCACACACACATATATATATATATATATATATATATATATATATATATATATATATATATATATATATATATATATATATATATATATATATATATATATATATATATATATATATATATATACACACCTTGTTCCTTTTATACACAATTTTTTTATCCGCGAAATTGAAATAACGCCCCCCCAAAATCATAGTAGAAAAGTCGGATTTCGCGAATAACGCAAAAAAAGAAAGAAAGAAAAAAGTGACACCAGGATGGACCAAAAAATTATAAAATAAAACAGCCTTTATCAGGAAGTAAAGAGAAACAGATGGAGAGTGTAATGACCTGTCAGATGTGAAGGGATTATAAAAGATGTGTAATGAATATCCAGCTCTCTGCTGGGTTTCAATATACCTCTGCATTACTTTCACGATGTCTATTCCAAAAATTCTCCTTAGATATTATTATTATAATAATAATAATTATTATTATTATTATTATTATTATTATTATTTTTATTATTTTTATTATTATTATTATTATTTTTAACTAATTTTCCTTTGATTATTATTATTATTATTATTATTATTATTATTATTATTATTATTATTATTATTATTATTATTAATATCATTATTATTACGAATTGTAATTAAACCATTATTTTTACAATAAATAATGTAGTTTTGGATGAATGAACAAGAGTTAATTAAAGATTTTTTTTTTTTTTTGGTGACACCAGGATGGACCAAAAAATGATAAAATAAAACAGCCTTTATCAGGCTGTAAAGAGAAACAGATGGAGAGTGTAATGACCTGTCAGATGTGAAGGGATTATAAAAGATGTGTAATGAATATCCAGCTCTCTGCTGGGTTTTAATATACCTCTGCATTACTCTCATGATGTCTATTCCAAAAATTCTCTTTAGATCTTATTATTATTATTATTATTATAATTACTGCATTCATACATATCTCCCTTACCTTTGTATAGGGGCACTATACAGGCAATCACCCAATCCACTGGCACCAATGACAACATAAAGCATATATTAAACACTCTCACTAACCATTCCAATGCAGTCACACCTCCTTCTTTCAACATCTCCGCTCTCACACCATCCATTCCAGGTGCTTTACCTGCTTTCGCTTCATACAATGCCCTTTTCACCTCCTCTCTTGTAATCTCTCTCTCATTTTCATCTCCCAAGGGCCAGTAATGGGAGATGAAAATGAGAGAGATTACAAGAGAGGAGGTGAAAAGGGCATTGTATGAAGCGAAAGCAGGTAAAGCACCTGGAATGGATGGTGTGAGAGCGGAGATGTTGAAAGAAGGGGGTGTGACTGCATTGGAATGGTTAGTGAGAGTGTTTAATATATGCTTTATGTTGTCATTGGTGCCAGTGGATTGGGTGATTGCCTGTATAGTGCTCCTATACAAAGGTAAGGGAGATATGTATGAATGCAGTAATTTTAGGGGTATAAGTTTGTTGAGTGTGGTAGGAAAAGTGTATGGTAGGATACTGGTTAATAGGATTAGGGATAAGACAGAATATGTGATCGCGGAAGTGCAGAGTGGTTTTAGGAGAGGTAGAGGTTGTATAGATCAGATTTTTATAGTTAGGCAGTTATGTAAGAAATATTTAGCAAAGGGTAAGGATGTGTATTTT
Source organism: Halocaridina rubra (assembly GCA_037179515.1). Taxonomy (NCBI): domain Eukaryota; kingdom Metazoa; phylum Arthropoda; class Malacostraca; order Decapoda; family Atyidae; genus Halocaridina; species Halocaridina rubra. The sequence goes on along the minus strand of JAXCGZ010021031.1, from coordinate 42,648 downwards.
GCATTTTTGGATCTGGAGAAAGCATATGATAGAGTTGATAGAGAGGCTATGTGGAATGTTTTGAGATTATATGGAATTAATGGTAAATTGTTGCATGCAGTGAAGAGTTTGTATGAGGGTAGTAGAGCTTGTGTTAGGGTAGGGAATGAAGTGAGTGAGTGGTTTCCAGTGAGTGTGGGAATGAGACAGGGATGTGTGATGTCACCATGGCTGTTCAATTTGTATATTGATGGAGTTGTAAGAGAGGTGAATGAGCGAGTGCGTGGTCGAGGTTTGAGAATGGTAGATGGGGATGATAACGAGTGGGAGCTGAATCAGTTGCTGTTTGCAGATGATACTGTGGTGGTGGCAGATTCCGAGGAAAAGCTGTGTCAGTTAGTGTCAGAATTTGGAATGGTGTGTGAGAGAAGGAAGCTGCGAGTGAATGTGGGAAAGAGTAAGGTTATGAGGTGTACAAGAAATGAGGATGGCGCTGGATTGAATGTTATGTTGAATGGAGAGACACTTGAGGAGGTTAATCAGTTTAAGTATTTAGGCTCGGTTATAGCTGCAAATGGTGGAGTGGAAGCAGATGTGTGTCACAGAGTGAATGAAGGATGTAAAGTGTTGGGTGCATTGAAAGGAGTGATGAAGAATAGAGGGTTGGAAATGAATGTTAAGAAAGTTTTGTATGAGAAAGTGGTTGTGCCAACTGTGATGTATGGATCAGAGTTATGGGGTATGAAAGTAAGTGAGAGACGGAAACTAAATGTGTTTGATATGAAATGCCTGAGGAGTATGATTGGTGTATCTCGATTGGATAGGGTTAGGAATGAAGTGGTGAGAGCAAGTACGGGTGTGAGGAGAGAAATTGCAGCCAGACTGGATATGAATGTTCTGAGATGGTTTGGCCATGTGGAAAGGATGGATGATGAAAGGCTGCTGAAAAAGGTGATGAATGCGAGAGTTGATGGGAGAAATGCTAGAGGGAGGCCTAGGTTTGGATGGATGAATGGAGTAAGGAGAGCCTTGAATGATAGGAGGATGGATGTGAGGGAAGCAAGCGAGCGTGCTAGGAATAGGAATGAGTGGCGAGCGATTGTGACGCGGTTCTGATGGGCATCTGCTGTTACCACGGGGCTGCATCTTACAGAGATAGCCCTGTGGTAGGGGCAGTAGGAGGAGCTGGCAGTTGTGAAGCGACACAGGTTGTGGAAGAGCAGGGAGGATGGGCTGTGGCACTCCAGCAGTGCCATCTGAACGGTCGCTAGCTCCCTCGTCATTGCCCATAGAGCAAAGTAATCCCCCTATTTGTTTTCCTTTCTTGATGTCGGCTACCCCCAATTAAAGGTGGAAACAGCCAAGGTATATGTATGTATGTATGTATAATTATTATTATTATTATTATTATTATTATTATTATTATTATTATTATTATTTTTAACAATAATTTTCCTTTGATGATGATTGTGGAGATTATTATTATTATTATTATTATTATTATTATTATTATTATTATTATTACGAATTTGTAATTAAACCATTATTTTTGCAATAAATAATGTAGTTTTGGTTGAATGAACAAAAGTTAATTAAATCTCTCTCTCTCTCTCTTTCTCTCTCTCTCTCTCTCTCTCTCTCTCTCTCTCTCTCTCTCTCTCTCTCTCTCTCTCTCTCTCTCTATTCAACCCAATAGGGTGTGTGTATATATAATGTATAATGATGACGATCTTTTCTTATCGTAATCCTTTGTACTGGTGGTAGAAGCCTCCGCGGGCACTTATTTACTATATTTAAAAAAAAAAAAAAAATAATAATAATATAGTAAATAAGCGCCCGCGGAGGCTTCCTCCACCAGTACAAAGAGGACTATTATAAGAAAAGATCATCATCATTATTCATTATATATACACCCACCCTACCTCTGTCATATGTCTATCTAATCTACATTTGAAGGTGTCTAAGGTATTGGCATTTATTATCCTACTAGGAATACTCTACGGTATTACCAAGCCAATTTTCACCAATTTCCCTTCTGAACCTAAATTTATCAAGATTAAATCCATTACCCATTATGAGTTCTGGTTTGATCATGAATTTTTAAAAATTAATTAATATCACCCTTGTTAATCCCTTTAAACCATTTATACACCTCAATCATATCCCCCCTAACTCTGTGCCTCTCTAGAGAATGTAGATTAAGTTTTTTTAATCTGTCGTATGGTAGATTTAGGCATTGCATAATTAATTTTTGTTTTGTTTTTTAGTCTTGCTTTGGTTATTTATAATTCTTATTTTATCTTTGTATACATTTGCAGATAGAGGTTCATTCTCCTGCATCCTCCTCCTCTTCTACCACATAAGTTACTTGCTCACTGCCACCATGCATGTCCCAGTGTACTGTATAACTGTTGCCCACTGCATAATAGAGTAAAGTATAGTAATTATGTTAATTTCAAGCTGTAAAGTGAATATGAATATCTTTTGTATACTCTTAAAAATAGATACAGGGCTTTCTGCTTTGCTATGTAGTAATAAAATATGTTTTTTACTTATCTTATATCTTTGGCATGGTGTGTCTATGTAAGGTTTGGAACGTATCTATGCCCTTTATCATTGTTTCCTATGGAAAATAATTCGTTTTTTCACGCGATTTTCCATTTACCCCACACTTCTGAGAACCTATCTAGGCATTATTCTGAGAACTAGGTGTATATATATATATATATATATATATATATATATATATATATATATATATATATATATATATATATATATATATATATATATATATATACACAGCAATCCCTCGCTATTTTGCGGTTCACCTATCGCGGATTCAGTGCATCGCGGATTTTTTTTTTTGGAAAAAAAAATATATATATATATATAAATAAAGATTATTGTGACACCAGGATGGGCCAAAAAATGATAAAATAAAACAGACTTTATCAGGTTGTAAAGAGATACAGAGATGGAGAGTGTAATGACCTGTCAGATGTGAAGGGATTATAAAAGATGTGTAATGAATATCCAGCTCTCTGCTGGGTTTTAATATACCTCTGCATTACTTTCATGATGTCTATTCCAATAATTCTGCTTAGATCTTATTTTTATTATTATTATTATCATTGGCAACAATAATTTTCCTTTGATGATGATTGTGGAGATTATTATCATCATCATCATTATTATTATTATTAAGGGCTCATCATTGTTTGTACATCTGTTGGTTTATTTACTTTTAATAACTGTGTAAAGTGCCCCTCCCTAGTTGGCTGGGACAAAGAGAGTGTGGGGGGTTGGGTAGAATAGAATGTTGGATATATATATATATATATATATATATATATATATATATATATATATATATATATATATATATATATATATATATATATATATATATATATATATATATATATATATATAGAGAGAGAGAGAGAGAGAGAGAGAGAGAGAGAGAGAGAGAGAGAGAGAGAATCTTTAAGTAACTCTTGTTTATTCAACCAAAACTACATTATTTATAGTAAAAATAGTAGTTTAATTACGAATTCGTAATAATAATGATGATAATAATAATAATAATAATAATAATAATAATAATAATAATAATAATAATAATAATGATAATAATAATAATAATAATGATCTTCCCAATCATCATGAAAGGAAAATTATTGTTGCCAATAATAATAATAATAATAATAATAATAATAATAAGATCTAAGGAGAATTTTTAGAATAGACACCATGAAAGTAATGCAGAGGTTTCGTAAACCCAGCAGAGGGCTGGATATTCATTACACATCTTTTGTAATCCCTTCACATCTGACAGGTCATTACACTCTCCATCTCTATTTCTCTTTACAGCCTGATAAAGGCCGTTTTATTTTATCATTTTTGGCCTGTCCTGGTGTCATAATCATCTTTAAAAAAAAAAAAAATTAGGTGTTCTTACTTCGCGGTTTTCCTGTCTCGCGCCGGGTTCTGGAACCGAACTACCGCGATAAGGGGGGGATTACTGTATATATATATATATATATATATATATATATATATATATATATATATATATATATATATATATATATATATATATATATATATATATATATATATATATATTATGGGAAATGAGATTTTTATAGTTGTATTAGGTATCATTTTATCATGTTTCGTGGTTCTGAAATGGGGAATCACAGGCATTAATCATTCAAGTAAAAGCGAGTGACCATTCTGCTCTGTAAATATTAAATAAGCAGCTATACTAGCCAACATTTTCATAGGGGTAAATGTACTCAAGACTGTGTCCATCCCCATTTGATATGGGACTAATTGTAACTTGTGAAAGGTGCACAACATTAACTGAAGTACTTATGGATGGTTACATGCATATACGCATGCATTCATGCATAGTCCATAGCGTAGCTAGGAGATTGGGAATTACATTCAGTTCTATGCCCCTTTGACACTCATTAGGCAAACACATGTTTATTTTTAACTGTATATATTATATATTTATTTTGTATTGTTATTGAAAAAACAACTCTGAATATTATATATATATAAAAAAAGAATTTTTTTTTTATGCAAGTCACATCATATCAATGCAGTTTCACAATGTCATTTTTCGGGAATTTTCTTGTGAGCTGTAGAATATGAAGGAATTTGCTTGATGCGTGGAGAGTACAACTAAATTATTTGGCACTGTGGCTCTTCCACGCCAACATGGGCAATCTTCCAACATCAAGGAGTATAAAATTGGCCCCATTGTTGACAAAGGCAACAGTAAACTACTAACAGTCACTGTGAACTGTGAGCACTGGTGTTTGTCATTTGATGCTGTTTTGAGGCTGGTACATACATTTGAAGATCAAGCTTTATTTCCTCAGCTCTAACCTGTCTTTCCACCACCAGAATTGGGATTAATACTAAATGAAAACAACATTCACACCTTAAAAGCATTGAAGTGAATCATATTGAAGTTGTGATTAGAGTCATTAATAGGAGAGAAAATCACAGAACATGGCCCCCATTCAGCATTATAGCTGTGAATTGGGTTACAACGATTCCAGCAATGATTTTACTTCGCTTTTAGAGAAAGACAGTGCTTGTTTTAGGCCTGCAAATAGCCCAAAAGAGTTACTACCATGCAGTGAAATGAACGCATTCTTAAATACTAGTTCCAAAGGTTCCAGTGAAATTTCCTCTTCAAGATTTGACAGTGATGGCAGTGTGCCAACTACTGGAGCCTCAATTTGTAGTAACACAAGTAACATTGATGTCGCTTTAAGTGCTGAAAAGAAAACATCTGATTCAAGAATTGACAGTGCTGATAGTGTTCTAACTACAGGTGACTGTAGCATAATTAGTGATCGTACTAAGGGTAATTCTTTGTGTTGATTAAATGAACTTCCTATCACATATTCTAATGTTACTCTGGAAAAGGAATTACTAAAAGCAAGTCAATTAATCCTGAAGGAGAAACGTCAAAGACATCTTTGTATGACCAGTTACCCAGGTGACATAAATCTATCTGCTAATAATGACATTGATCTACTGAAGTCTACAAATGAGGTCTCTGTTAGTGCCTACTGTACAGATAAGTGCAGTACCACATGCTTACCCTCCAGTGAAAGTGGAAATAGACCTGTTGTACTAAATGCACCCGAAAGCCTTGCTCAAAATTGTAGTGAAATCAAGGACTCTATGGCAACTTGCTATCCAGTTGAAATTGGGACTGCAAGGAGGGATACGTCAACTCGAGACACTTCATTTTTACCTGTTAGATTTAGAAGGCGATGTTTCTCGAGTGATCCTATCTTTGAAGAGGCTTATAAACACTTAAGTGATGAAGTGAAAAGGATTTTAACATGCTCTGAAGATAGTTTTGACAATATGGATTGTCTGCATGCCTACAGGAAAGTGCAGGAGTCGGACAGTGAGTGTAACCCTGTGGATATTGTGTTTGAAAACGATTATTCTTACATGGTCAGTGCAAATTTCGTTACATTCTCTCAATTCTTTATGTGGTTATTGGAATCTTGTATATAAGAGTAACTTTAGAGTTATTAATATTTACATGGCAAGTCAACTAATTTAAGCAAATACAACCCCAACCCATCCTTACCTAACACAGCCATTAATGGGGTTCTTTACTTCCTTGGAATTCTGGTGTAAAGAAGAGTAACCTCAGGGTGTTCTGGGGTTATTCATATTTACAAGGCAATCCACCTCACACAACCCAACTCACCCTAACCTATCCAGATATAATCAACTTGACCTAACCATTTACGGGGTTATTTAACTTGACATGGGGTTGTGGGGCTTTAGCCTACTCATCTTAACAAGATCCGAATACAGTAACCTGTAATATGTACAGTATGTCATGGTATATTGAACATTTCTATGTTAGGTAATATGATTAAATATAACTTGTGTATGCATACAACACTTTTGTATGAATACTATGAATAAAAATTAGTAAGTGGAGATGGAAAACATTAATTGGGATAGAAATATGTATAAAAACTATAAGTGTGGATTCATTGATTTTCAGGTGCTCATAGATATGCAGGACGTCAAGAGGAAAAGCATCGTTATTGAGATGGTCAGTAGAGCTGAGATTCATGTAAAAGGATGCAAAAACACTACTTCTGAATGTCATGATGGCGATCTGTTCAAGCATAATATAAGATTACCGTGTCCTGCTGATTCATTGCATGCTATAATGTCATGCGATGGCGTACTGTTGATCACCGTTCCGAAGATTGAGAAACAGGATGTACGGAACAGCCCACTTGTTAATACTGTATTGAGGAATGATAGTTCTTCCTCCTCCACTACTCTGCTCTTCAAACCTGGCCATGCCCTTCAGACTGGAACGTGTGATTACGTAGAGAATAGTTCGTTATTTGAACATAATGCAGATTCTTCCAGAATGTATGATTACAGAGAGAATAGCTCGCTATTGGAACAAAATACAGATTCTTCCAGAACATGTAATTGCAGTGAGAACAGTTCGTTATTAGAACGAAATGCAGATTCTTTCAGAACGCGTGATTACAGTGAGAATAGTTTGCTGTTAGAACAAAATACAGATTCTTCCAGAGTGTGTGATTACAGAGAGAAGAGTCCTCTGTTTGAGCAATATACAGATTCTTCCAAACTGTGTGATTCTGGAAAGAATAGTTCGCTGTTTGAAGTAAATGCCTATACCTCCAGAACATGTGATTACAGTGAGAACAGTACAGTATTTGAACAAAATCCAGACACTTCCGAAGAGGGAAGAAAGTTGGTGTCATCTTGTGATTATTTAATAAAGGATAAATTTGCGAAAGACACTGGAACTGGTGCCAGCAAGAACTTTGTAATATCTGACACTAAAAACTGCCCACAAAAAGTCTTATTAAAAGTTGGATCAAATGATTACTTAGGAGTATCTGATGTTACTAATTCTGAAAGGAATTCAGAACAGAGTTTTGAGTGTTCAGAGCTTGTAAATATAAGTGATAATTCTTCTTTATCAGTGACATATACGGGCAGGAAATCTTTCATTAAGGGAAATATTCCAGAGAACGTTAACAAATTTAAGCCTACTTTTGTGAATATTATCATATGGATACTATATTATATGATATTTTTGTGGATATCTGCCATTATTGTGAACTCTGTTTATCATGAATCTGTCACGTTTTCAGTGTTTTGAAACACAGTTTCAAAAAGATAACCGGCATATTATTAAAAATATTATGGCAAAAAATATTTGGCATTAGAGGTTTATCCTGTTGGTATGTTTTATTATTATTATTATAAAACAGTACTACTCAGTATTGTAATACTGTTTTGTCCTGCACATATTAATTTCTTTTAATAATATTAAAAACTGTCATTAGCTGTGATATTTCCATTTCTTTCAGTAATTTGTAATATAATGTGTTCTTTGAAGTGATTGTACTAAGTATATCTTTGGAATAGAACATACCCAGATATACCTGCAGTATAGTAAAAAATCTTATATTTAACATTCCATATACAGTACTTTTTTATCTGGAGGATGACTGTATATATTTATCTGTACTACAGATAAGCCCTGAGACTTATCCTTAAATATAGTTTTCAGTTTGACGACATTATGTACAGTAGTACAAACGTCATTTGTAAAATATGCAAAAAATAAAAATAAATGGCCTATATGTATGCTTATGTTTGACTGTATATAGTAGTACTGAATCATATTTAATAAATTGCCTATATGTATGCTTATGTTTGACTGTATATACTAGTTCTGAATCATATTTATGCCTAATTTTTGTACATAACAGGACTCAAAGGGTGGTGATAGATGGATATTGCATTGAATTCAGGATTGTGATCTCAAGGTGTCTCTCAGGGTAGTGTTCTTGGCCCATTGTGTGATGCTTTTGAAATTTTTATTAGTTAAATCTTTATATAAATATATTACAGTGATGAGGACGTAAACATTGGATTTTAAACATCGGACTTTTACTGTACGGTTTATTTACAGTATATTAGTTACAGTTTTCTTATACAGACTTGTCCCGCACTTTTTATATTTTTTTGGCACGTATATCTCTATATCTTACATCTTTCCATTTTTTACAGTGTATCGTAGCGTGGTACGTATTGATATGTATAGCCTACATTATTTAATAAAACTTCAAAAACAACTATATTGGTACAGTACTACAAAAAATATGAATATTTTTTTTTTACCTAACTACTTGGATATGAAGAGTTTTTTACCCTACCTAATTAAATATGAAGATTTTTACCCTAATTACTTGGATATGAAGAGTTTTCTTACCCTGATCACTTGGATATGAAGTTTTTCACCCTAATTACTTGATTATGAAATTTTTAACCCTAATTACTTGATTATAAAGTTTTTACTGTAACTTCTTGGATAAGTTTTTTTTATCTGTAATGGTAACTTAGAATTATTATTATTATCTCTCTTAAAGATTAAAAATGTTAAGTTAAAAACTAACTTCTGTATACGCCAGTAAAATTCTATAATGATGTGTAAAGAATAAGTTATTTACTAACTCTAGTTCACACAGTAAATATCTCTAGTAATATGTAAACAGTGATAGTGGCATAAAATCCACTGATAGTGATTTCGAATACAGTGAAATATTGTTTAAGTTGGATGGCATCCTAATGGACCTTTTATGTCACTAGTCTCCATTCAAATGGGGGTGGCTCAGACATGTTGGAGCTAGAAATTAAGCCTGGATGCCCATTCTTATGCCCCACAGTGGTACTGAAGAGGAGTTTGTCACTTTTCAAGTCTGACATTCTAACCACTGCAGTATGCGGCCCCCTATTACATCATATAGTATTATTGTAAATTGCTGCATGAGCTGCAAAGCAACTGAAGGAGGTTTGAGCCCACTGCGGGACATTAGGATGGGCATCCAGCCTTAATTCCCTTATGTTCCCCATAAATAATGGGTATTAATGGTGACACTTAAAATATATATAAAAAAAAAAAAAATGTTAATGGGACACAAAATTAGAAGAAGAAAAATGCGTAGCGACTTATTTGATCAACAAAAACTCGTAAATACCTATACATCTGCTATACTCTAAACTATAAATAAAAAGATATATTTATATGTATATATGCGTATCCTTTCTATATGTAATGCCTTGAGGTAAGTTTTGGGAAGAAACTATATCAAGGAGAGAGGAAGTTCCTGCTTCCTCCCTTCCCTATCCCTTTTAGTATCATCATGCAACTAAAAAAAGAAGAAAAATATAAAATTCACTGGGTTATAAGACTGACTTTCACTTATATAACCAACGAGTCCCTCTGAGGTTGAAACTGGACACTTTATAAGACCGACTTTCACGTAAATAACGACTCCCTCAGAGGTTGTAACTGGAGGTTTAACGAGACCGAATTTCGCTTAAATATCGAACGACTCCCTCAGAGATTGAAATTGGACACTTTCAGTTGCTGGATGTTGTTTCGAGCTGAAAGAAAAAAATGGATTTTTATTACTTGACTTTAGGAATGCAAGGAAATGTTTTTCAGGTGAAAAGTCAATTTCAGTATAGTTAACAAGATGATCAAAATAACAATAAAGAGATAATTGTGATAATGAGACTTCACCTCGTCTCACCTTTGAGCTGTTTTCCAGCAAGAAAGTAAGGATCCAGTAAAGATGAGTAACCCCTAGCTCAGGTTAGGTTAAGTTAGGATAGGTTACTTGCCATGTAAATATGAAAACCCTAAAGCACCCAGGGGTTACTCTTCTTTACAAGATCCAAAAATATTAGAAAAGGGAGGGATTGCCAGTCCCGTCACCTCCTTAACCCTTTCAGTCGCTTCCTCTGACATTCATTGATAATGTAAGGATTTCTTTTCCCCCCGTCAGTAAGGATATCCCTTTAAGTCTCTTTACAGTGCAAAGGGCAACGAATTTAGAATTATTCTTTCCAGTTGTTGCACTTCTTAAGGTGTCATAATTAGTACCCTTTAGAATGAGGATGAACACAGACATGACAAAGCTGGGGAATTAAGGTTAGAGGCCATTCCTAGCACCCTGCGGCAAGATCAAACCCAGGATTGTAACTCCAGAATAGTACACTCTACCACTGAGCTATTGTGGCACCTAGGTTTCTGTTTTACCATTATCATAAAATTACGTGTTCTATACTCGTATATACTATTATTATTATCATGGACACCGTGATGAATTGGCAAAGTTCGCGAATTTGATTCGTCAGGCTGAGGTTCATGACCTGCCACTGTCTGAGGTCAGAAAAGGCATTCACTCAGTAATGGTTGCACTGCCAAAACCAAAGTCCTTCAAAAGAAAGCACCATCCTAGCCCTTAATAGGAAAGGGAGCTTGTGACGTAAAACAGGATCATACTCATATATGCTATTAGTTTTATTATTATCATCATCATAAGCTAAGCAACAAGCCCAGCTGGAAAAAGTCGAAGACTCATGAGAAATTTACCTTCAAAGTACGTTGTGTCCATGGCATTGTCCGGTTGAGGAACAAACGGGGCTTGAGTGTCCCGCAAATTAGTCCAGTTAATGCAAGAAAACAACGAACACTCTTTAAGTGTGTCAAAGTTGGCACGACTTTGGGCATTGTGCGCTAAGAGCTTATCTAATGCCTCCACAGCAGGCAATGAGAGGGCCTCGTCGTCTTTGGGCCAGGGAATGTCTGGAATGAAAGTAACGTTGAAATTAAAAAAATTATTCATATATTTCATAGTCTATCTATCTATATATGGGCAATGATGAGGGAGCTAGCAACTGTTCAGATGGTACTGCTGGATTGCCACAACCCATCCTCCCGGCTCTTTCATAACCTGCGTCGGTTCATGACTAAAAGTAATACTGAATTTTAAAATCACTTCCATAACATTGAATTTTAAAATCACTTCCATAACAATAGGACAAAAGGTGCTTCACTGTGTCAAGTCCAAGAAATGCCTATAGCAATATTAATCATTAAAAATTACCACAGACGTAACCCTTTTATTTTCATTTAAGACATATTAACCTGCTATATTAAAAGAATTGAATTAATAATTGCTTGTTTCCTCTGGCACTTCTTTTTAGGCCCCCCCCAAAAAAAATGAGGAGGGAAAGGAGGAAGGAAATACAAGCCTCTTTCTCCCTTATCCCGTTTAGCTGGGTGCTACAGACACAGGGAAAACATATGCGGAACTCTTTACTAGGGTCTTACGACACACAGGGATAACAGATGTGGAAGTGTCTGTCACTCTTCTCTATCATCAAGAATAGACTCACTTTTTGCCATTATATGTCACTTTTAATCCCCATTTGACTGGGGGTGGACACACACAGGTCGAAATTGGAAAATTAAGACTGGATGCCCTTCCTAACTCCCAGCAGTGGGTTTGAACATGGGTTTGTCACTTTATCAGTCACGCACTCTAACCACTGCACTTCCGCAACCCCTGCCAAGAACAGGGATATAATTAACACATACAAATTACATATACATAGTACCCTTCTGTTTGCTGTAGAAGAGCAGCTCCAATAATTTCTCACCTCTTTGTAAAATATTATGAAAAACCGCCTCTGGCGTTTCATCATTGAAGGGAGGGACGCCTGTCATGAACTCAAACAAACAAACTCCTAGCGCCCACCAGTCTACCGCTGGACCTGAAAAACACAAAATAATAATGCAGATAATGTCAAGGAGCAACTTCAAGCTTCAGTGAGGTATGGTGCCATTCTTCTTGTAAGGGGAGTAGCCGAGCCAAAGCACACGTTCACCTAGTGCTAATATACCTTAATCACTCATCTTAGCTCACAGGGGAAAGAGGGCTGTGGTTGGGTAATCCACAGTGTAAGTGGGCAAGGATCTCATATTCCTGCTAAAGAGGAAGTATGAGGGCAGGGAGGAAGAACACTATGCTTACATAAGCAAAGTATTGTAGGAAGCACTTAAAAGAGGATACGTAGATCGGTAGAGGAGTGACAATGTAAAGTATAATAATTTCTCCTTTACAACTCTAGCCATAAAAATGGTAGCCTAAAATATGGAATATCTCTTATGTACAGTTTTGTGTCGCAATGAGTCCTCATTTGAATGAAGGTGGACACAGACATATTGGAGCCAAGGGATTAAGGAAAGATGCCCTTCTTATGCCCCATGGTAGGATCGAGCCTGAGTTACTAGCTTCCAGGCTCTTACACTCTACCAGTGAGCTACAAAGGCCCGCAGATATGGCTTCATGAAAGACTAATCCTGTATGGCCTAATTGGCATAAAAAGAGACTAAAAGTGATAGGGAAAAAAGTTTCCAATCTCTTTTCTGGAATGGAATTCTGCTTGCTCAGCTCTGGAAGAGAGGACAGGCTGTAATGTATGGAATAAAAAATTTCTTAGTGATATATTTTCCTTTTTCCCATTTTATAAGTCACTATTAATCCCCATTATGAGGGTGGCCACAGTATGGCTGGGGAATTAAGGCTGGATGCCCTTCCTAACACCCCCAAGGTGGGATCAGTTGGGGGTTCTGTTAATTCTCAAGTCGAGTAGTCTAAAAAAATTTTTTTTTATGACTGTTTCACCAGGATGGAAAAAAAAAAATAAAAAAATCTGCCCTCATCGAGCCTGGGCACGAAGAAAACATAAAATAAAAAGAAACAGATATGGGGAGTCTTGTGACTTGTCAGATGTGAAAGGATAATAAGAGATGTATAACGAATATCCAAGAATATTCGGTGTTGATGTAGGCATAAAAAAGAACCGTAACTGAAGGAAGATTTAACATCGAACTGTCCTGGACAGTCCTATTTAAGTCCAAAAAACCCTCAACAGTAGTATCACAATGGGCTACTGGTGCCATGGGCCACCCTACTACATGTTGAAAGAATTGTCTAATGCAAATTGCTTATACAGTTTTATGGAAAGATAGGAAAAGCGTAACTGAAAATAATATAGAGAAGATGACCAGGGGACGGGGATATAAGATCAAAAGGTTCTTTTCTGTGGATAGGACAGGTACACACGAATAAAATAACTTGGTTCCCTTTGACGATTAGAAGAGTAATTAGCAATACTCACCATGTCCCAATCGTAACAGTAGCTCTGGTGCGAGATAATCGGGCGTGCCCAGTATTCGAGATCCGCTCTCTATGGGAGGTCTTGCTCCTCTGCGTACGCTCTTTGGCGCTCTTAGTGGGGTGTTACCAAAAACTTGGCAAGGCGTACCAGGAACACTCTGGAATGAGAGGAACACAGTACATATACTGCAGTGAATTACTGATTACAAAGAAAATACATGACCTAGAATGCAAGTAGAGAGATTCAGCAAGTTGCTGTTTCACCCCATATTACTTAATATCAGCACAGTGGTTAGAGTGCAAGTCAGAAAGTGACAGACCCGAGTTTGCGTCCACCACAGGGCATTAAGTAGGGCATCCAGCCTTAATATCCCAGCTCCAAATTGTCTGTGCCCACCCCCATTCGAATGGGGGTTAGTAGTGACATAAAATTTCATACAAACGACAATATTTAAAATCATACCAATGAGAGGTGGCAGCCAGCCTTAGTTCCCCAACTCCAACCTGTTTGTGTCCACCCTCATTTGAATGGGGATTAACAGTGACACATGAAATGCCAAATGACAAGATTTAATAATATAACAGGAAGAGATGTTAATAATTTTATAGCATAACTTTATCAGTATTGTTTGGTTGGTAATTTCATAGATGTCATAACTTGAGTCGTAAAAGTTGTTGTTTGCCATTTTGTCATTATTAATCTCCATTATGGGGGTGGACCCAGACATGTTGAAACTGGGGAATTAAAGCTTGATGCCCTTTCTAATAATCCGTGGTGGGCTCGCACACGTTTGTAACTTCCCGAGTCGACCAATATTCCTGAAGAAATTTTTTTTCATATAATTTATGAGAATAAAAAAATTATACAATGATGGAAACAATAATAACCTGGTATTAAAGTTACATAGCTAAAAACAAATACATATATTAATCAATTATGAATGAAAAAAATATGCTTTAAACCATCTACCTCCAGACTCTGGAACTCTCTTCCTCCTTCTGTCTTTCCTAATTCTTAAGACCTTTCATCCTTAAAAAAGCAGATCTATCGTGATCTCAGGGTCTAGTCCTCCTTATCTCTGGGTCCTCTGTACTTTGACTGTTTTTTCTGTCTGTCATTTTCCTTTGTGTGACATTACCTCATCTCTGCCTTGTCCCTAGCCTTTTTATTTTCCTTTGTCTTGGTGTTTTCTCGTGCCCAGGCCTTTGTTGATGAGGGCAGTATCTGCCTGTCCCGGTGTCACTCATAAAAAAAAAAAAAATCAGAATACTCGACTCGCTGAAGATACAAATCAATGGTCAATCCCACTGCGGGCGTTAGGAAAGCAATCCAGCCTTAGCTCCCCAGCTCCATGCTGTCTGTGTCCACCCCCATCATGGGGATTAATAGTTACACATAAAACAGCAAACTCAACAACAAGATATTACTGATTAAAATGAGACAGGAAACACAGAAAAAATTAAACGGAGACACGAATGACCTACACTAATTCGTGCGGGCGTGTGATAACTGTGGAACTGCTGCGAATGCTGACTGACGGAGGGCATGCCGCAGGGCACATGCGGAAGGTTCATAGACTGTGACGTGTCCTTCTCAGTTGCATCGGATATCATGTCGCTCTCGCTGTACCATCTAATGAGCTGGAAGTTTACATACAAAGTAATCATGCTGTGCTAGTCTTCCATATACAGCTAGTAGTTACCCTGCCTATGCAGCTAGCTACCTTGGATATGCAGCTAATAGCTACCTTGTCTTTGCAGCTAGTGGCTACCTTGGCTGCGCAGCTGGTAGCAACCTTGGCTGTGGAACTAATAGCTTCCTTGGCTGTGCAGCTAGAAGCTACCATGGCTGCAACCCTGGTAGTTACCTTGGTTGTACTGCTAGTCGCTACCTTGGCTTTGCAGCTAGTAGCTACCTTGGCTATGTAGCTAGTAGCAACCTTGGCCATGCCACTAGTAGGTACCTTGGCTGTATATTCATCTCACAAGCTGGGGGTTTCCAGAAAATTTAATCATGCTAAGCAAACTAGCAATATGAAGCTAGTAGCTATCTTGGCTACACTGCTAGCAGCCCTGTTAGTAGCTACCATGTCATGGAGTGCTGCTAATAGCTACCTTGGCATGCAGTGCCACTAGAAGCTACTTGTCTGTATATTTCATCTTAAATGCTGAGAGTTTACAGATAAATTAACTATGCTCTGCAATCCTTCAATATACCACTAGTAGCTACCCTGTATACAGACACACCCCAACTTACAAATGAGCTAGGTTCCAGAAGTCTGTTCTTAAGTTGTACCTAGGTGTAAAAAAACGTACTGTACATTACATACATATGCAGTACTGTATAGTACTTAGGCTAAAAACAATTAACTACTACATAAACATACAGTTCTTAGGCTAAAAACACATAACTATTACATAAAACAGTACTGTATTCAGAATTAATGAAGTTTAGTACAGTAATACTTACATTAATACATGGGTAGATCATAGGTAGGTTTTTGTTTGTATCTGTGAATGTTCGTAACTCATTTGCTTGTAAGTAAGGGAGCTTCTGTATATAGTCTTATTATGTCAAAGAGATTAATTTATCTTTTTTTTTTTGTATGTGTGACACTGGAACAGGTAAGAAACTTGCCCTAACTGGTCTCTGCACCAAGAAAACATTGTGACGAAAATGCAGAAGCTTAAGGACAAAGTAGAAATAAGAGAATGATAAACAATAGGAAAGCAGGCTGACAGCATAGTCATAGTCATGAGGACCTAGAAATATGGTAGCATAAGGTCCTGGGATCAAGATAGATCAGCTTTTTGGAGAGAGCTAGGTCATAGGAGCTAGGAAAGACATAAGGAGGAAGTTTTTAGAAAAATTAGTCATGTGAGATGGAGATACTTGCAAAACTCTGTATAATTTGGTGATACTGGATATGTAAACACAGATTAAACAAACACGACTTAGTTCATTTGCAATATGCTTCAAGAGTATATAATTAACATGTCTCTCTACACCCAATTTTATTACAAACCAGTAGAAGAAACAAAAGTGCACAAATTACATACATTTCCAGTCAAGGCATCACCCTCAATAACAAACATGCACAAATTACTAAGTAATTCATACATGACCAGCCAAGGATCGCGCTCAATAACAAACATGCATAGATTACTAAGTAATTTATACACGATCAGTTGAAGCATTACACTCAATAACAAACATGCATAATCATCTAAGTAATGAAGAACAAAGAAAATATGCTTAGCTTGTATAACGTGTATATACAAATGGCTATGCTGTATATGGCGTGCATAAGTGTGTAATTGAGTAAATATCTGCAGCTGAGAGATAGATGACAGATTAAATTGTTTATAATTAAATTTACTGATATTTACAGCCACATTGCTGACCTTGCCAGAAGAGGGAATTATATATAAGAAGTATATACCTGGCTTGCAGAGCTTTCGTTCAATTCTTTCTTTGGGTAAAATACGTCTATATTGCCGTCTCCAAGGATAGGGTTGTTTTCTTTGTTGGATAAGAAGACCTCATCGCTCTCAATCCTGGAGCGAGGTGATTCAAAAACCTCAGAGATCTCCATATACGAGTCTCTGTGTAAGAAATAAGTAGATTAAAAAAACTCATACATATATATAAAATGTAGTCACCGTGGCTCAAGCGGTAGCATCCACAACTTTGAGGCGTCAGGTCGAGGGTTCGCGCCCCGTCACGGTCTGAGGTTAGCAAGGGCATGCACTCACGGTAACGATTACATCTGCCAAAACAAGTCCTTCGCAAGAAGGCAACCGTCCAAGCCCTTGGTAGAAAAGGGAGTCCGTGACGTAAAACTGGAACAATACACATATATAAAATGGCCACAATCCCTCTTGTAAAGGGGTGGCCGAGTCAAAGCACACACATTATAAGTTAATACACCTCAATCACTTCTCTTAGCTCCTTGGGTATAGAGGGCTGCCACTCTCCCCCCACCACCCTGCCTGGGTCATCCACAAGGTAAGTGGGCAAGACTGCAATAATATTAGAGACAAAATTGAGCATTCCCTGTGTTGTAACAGCCAACTGAATGGGATAGGGCTGGGGAGGATGGTAATCTGTTCTGAATTAATTTTTTCTGCCTAAAATAATTTACAGAAGAGGTGAGCATAGGGAGGATTTGGCAAAGCCCTGCTACCGAGCTTCTTTTGTTACTATTGTGGACACCCAGCTGTAATTAGAAGGATGTGGCATTTAAAAAAAAAAAGTCAGCTTAATGATATGACAATTTCAGAAAGATTGGGGTCCATGGTAGAGCAGCGGTTAGAGGACTTGACAGAAAGACTTTAAAAAGAGTCATCATAAATATTTTCAGCAAACTACTATGCTTGTGAGCCAGCTACAACAGTCGTCTTTGAATTAAGCAGAAATTGTCCTTTTTTTTTCTTTTGGTGCCTTCTATAGAAGCTAACAGGGTGACCACAACTGTAAAAAAAACTAGACAAATTTTCGTACACCCTGCTCATCATCTTTCGTCCAACATTTATTCTATGGCAAGAAAGTATGGTTGGCTAATTCCCTTTTAGGTGCCTCTTATGATATACAAGGATTATAAGAGGACAGTAGTGGTGTTTCTCCATATCTGTAATTTGAACCATCTTTGTTGTTCATTACCTGTACAGTACGTATCTGCATGTCTTCTGGCTGTCACACGTCGTGACATAGTTTGTACATTATATTTAAACTTCTTACACACAAATTAATACATGCATACATATGCAACGGCTGCAATTCCCTTTCAAAGCACACATTCACCAGAAGCCTTGCAAACTCTTCTCTGCTTCTTGTGGATAAAGGGTTGCCACATTTCCCCCTCACTACACTGCTTGGGTTACCCATAGGGTAAGTAGGTAAGGATCTCCTGCAATGAGGCCCTACAACTGCTGTGAAAATGTCTCAGCCAAAATGAGACATCAACATTCTATAATTAGCATTAGAAATCTCTTTACCTTTTCAGCTTAGCACCAAAAGAGCTCTTGGGAGACTCTCCTTTGATATTTACAATGTTCCTCTCGGTTACTGTCATGTGTAAAGGACTTCTCCTCGTGTTCCTTTTCTTCGGAATTTGACCGTGGACTTGCAAAACTCCAAAGCTGCCAGTCAGTCCCGTGGAAGGTAAGCGCTGCTGTTGACTAAGCGTTGGACTTACTGTGACCGAGCCTATGGAGCGTTTGATGCCCTTCGCTTGGGCGGGAATCTTGAAATCTCTGTTTTTAAGGGACTCTGATGCTGAGCTGTCGATAGTTTTAACAGACGTGTTGGCATCATCCAGTCGCATGCTCTCCTTGGGATTGTTGTCTTCGCTCGGTACGCAATATAATGGAGAACATTTGGATATCGTCGACAAACAGGCTTCGTAAGCAATATCCCTGAAGAATAATTCGTTGTTTTTAGCTAAAAGCACTTGACTTCCTGGTAAGTTGTGTAAGGGATTATCATGATAAGGATTCACTGCCTTTTCTCCATCCTCATTTTCACACTTTGGAGGTAGAGGTGAACTGGTTGCTATATTAGAGGAAAACATGCTCTCTAACGTACCATGCAATACGTGCTTCGGGTTGCCGACAGGCGACATTTCATTGGTGAAATGCGACAGAGCTCTTAACCTAGGATGCGATTTACATTGAGGCAACGCCTCACTGTCTTTTGTTATAAAAGGCAAAGATGGTTTGAAACTTGCACAGCCATCGAACACATCTTCCCCTTCACTTTCAATGACTGGTATTTCATCCCGCAGGATGTCACTACTCTCTTCAGAGGTACAGATACGTTTTCTCTTGATGGCTCCTTGCATTCTTTTGCTGGGTTTTCTGATTTCGTAGTCGGATTCTATCTCGCTTATCTGTTGCATGTTGCTATCAGAGTTATTCATAATTTCTGGCGTTTGAGGCTCTTCCTCAAAACTGCTGCCGAATTCAGTACTGATATTCATACCAACACCTTGAACCGGTGAATGAGCCTCAGGTACTAAGCACAACTTAGTACCAGTTGATGCATTTTTAGGCGAACTTGTACTAACGCTCGACATGTCAGACGACTTCATCTCACCCGATACTTCTTCTTTGATGTCGTCCAGACTGTTTTCTCTGGAATGCCAGAGGGGAAGTGGATGGATTCCACTCTCGTGGCCTATATCGCTGGACATCGAGATATCAAAGTCACTCGATACATCCTTACACAACTGTTGGGTCACAACAGGAGCTGAAGTCCGTTCGGTTGGGGAGAGCAACACTTTCCGGCTTTCCTGAGTAGCTGCTGGAACAGAATCACTGTTCTCTAAAGCATTTCTCTTATTCGAATCTTCGGGGTCTCTTATGGGCGTCCCGCTACTGGAGAAGTGGAACTGTCTTCTCAGGTCGCTGAGGGACCCTGAATTCTGTATGTGGGGTGTGTCTGGAAATGTGTAGAGAGTACTGTTAACATTTAAATAAGATCAGATTTCAAAAGAATAATATAATGGTTAATTCCATGATAATAAAAGTAATGGTTAATCTAAAACGATAAAAGAAATAATTAATTTTGTTATGATTAAAGCTTTCACAAGTCCCATTAATATTAATGCCTAATAAAACCATTCATGGTTATCCGTCGCTAAAGTCGGAGTTGTGTTCACATGTAGCGAAACGATAAGCGATATGGATGTTAGGAGATCGTCATATACAGTATACAGAAACGTATGTATGCCATACTGCTCAGTATGAGCGCAGTGGCGTAATAGTTACGAGACAGACCCACGATCAAGCCTAACGGGGCGTTAAGAAGGGCATTCATCCTAATTACCCAGCTCCAACCTGTTTTAGTCCCCTCCCTAATGGGGATTAATAGTGACACATTAAACAGAAACAATATCATCTGAAAAAATGCTAATGTCTACACTATTACTTGAAGAAACAAGTTTATTTAAAATACCGAATAATCACAAAACTTATCATATAGCTCATGTAGTTTTGATTTTCCCCACTGAGATATTTTTCTCTCTGTATACAAGAGCCATAATCCCCCTTATAAGGAAAGTGGTTGAATCAAAGCAAACACCTTGACTCTTTATGGGAGAAAAATACAGAGGATTGGATTCCCAGTCCCCTCGCTCCTCCCCATTTTGTCGACTTATGACATGCAGGGGAACATGGAGGAGATAGTCTTGCCCCCTCCCCCGAACTTCTCTGAACACCTGAAAAATTAAGTCAAATATTACAAACTCAAAGCTTTTTCAATTCTTAATTACCATTAGCAGAAGGTGTATTTTTAGCTGCGCATGGCGTCTGCTCCTCATTTGAGGCAACAGCCTGGCCCTTCCAAGCCTGTGAAGTGGGACTTAGGTATGATCCTTTAGAAGCTTCTCCTGAGGTATGGGAAGACTGGCCAGGGGACCTGTTAATAAAAAAACAAAGATAAAAAAACTAGGGTTTCAGTACAGACCTTGTTCACGATTTCATTGCATATACACCAACCATGGGCAACCTTTTGGAAACTGCAGGCCGCATTATGGCTTTCCCAAGTGACCACAGGCTTCGTGATAATTTTAATGGTATTTGCATGCCTTTCTGTTCACCCTCTGATATGTCGAGTTTACTCCTTCTTCCTTGCTTCATGATAACAACCTCAATGACCTTTTGTTTATAAGCATAGGATTATTGAAGATTACGGTGGAGTTCTTCCAGTAATTCATTGACCCATACTTTAAATGAAACGGGAAAATCCCAGAGGGCTGCACAATGATAAGTCGTAGGCTGCATGCGGCCTGCAGGCCACTGGATGCCCATGCCTGTTGTAGAGAGTTTATGATGTATAAGTACAGACTTTAGTCATGATGTTGCTTTGTACACAGTTTGTTTTTCCCAGAGGGCTGAACAAAGACGTATCGTGGGACTCATGCGGCCTGCAGGCCACAGGTTGCCAATGCCTGGTATAGAGAGTTTGTGATTTATAAGTATAAACCTCAGTCCTGATCTCATTGTGTAAAGAGTTTGTTATTTCATATTGCGAAACTTACCTAGAAGACTGTCCATTCAAAACTTTACATTTACTGGAAGCTTTGCGGACGCTTGCGAAGCTACAGTTTCCGTTGTCACCAAGAGTGGAGTTGCCAAGCGTACTGCAGCTATCCTCAGACCTCTGGAATTTAAGAATTCTCTCTTTTATTTACATTATAAGCAACTGGATAAATCAATGGCAATATTTGTATGAATGAAGGGGAATTAAAAATCTTGTGAGTAGTTGAAGAACTTTATATATTCCCTTGGTATTTTCATTTTTATTATTATTCGCAAACAAGCTACATTCCTTGTCAGGAATCGAACCTAGGAACTCTAATCTTGACCTTCACAGCTTAGGCCACCTCTGTGGCCCAGTGAACTAAGCAGTGAAGCTGTAGTCTCGAGTTCCCAGGTTTGATTCCTGGCAAAGAAAGTAAACCGTTTGAAGACATTTAAATATGCGTAATTGCATGATTATTACTATTATATGCCATACAACACGCCTATCTGATAAATATGAAAAAACTATACACCAGATGACTCCAACAGGGGACGCAACTTGGTGAGGAAAAAGAAAATGAGAAGATAGACTGGGATCTGGTGAAACGCCTTAACAAAGTCAATCCTGCAGGAGATGGTACAATTAATGAGTTGAGAAGAAAATGGAATGATGTATGACTATCAGAGAAAGTGTGGAGAGCAGGAGTAATTGGAGGAAGGTCAAAAAGAAGATGGAGTGTAAAGAGCATTGGGAACATGTGGTATATCAGTGGATCAAGGGACTGTGTGTGCTGAGATGGTTTGGACATATGAAAAGAATGAATGACAAAAACTACCAAAGAGAAGGTGGAGAGCAGAAGTAGGTTAACTAAGGGCAACAGGAAGACCTTGAATGAGACATGGACAGGGGAAAAAGCATGGTACATTTTACATAGATGTCCCACGTCATAAAGAGTAAAACACTTACAAAAGACAAATGCGATGTAAGGGATAAGATCTGACCAGGTGTCCTCATGTAACGCATTCCTGAGCGAACGGTCGTAGGTGTGCCAGCTACTAGCTCAGCGAGTTTTAATTCTGAAGAGAAAAAAATCATGAAAATATATTTTATTAAAGAAGCAAAAAATAAAGTAACTGAAAATGCTTGATAAGTATATTCGTATTTATTCCTTCAAAATGTATTGTTTACATGCAAACAGAAATATCTTTCAATAGGCTATATTTGCTTTTCAGTAAATACATGGAATATATTTACTTGAGCTTGAGATAGAAAAGACATACAATACCAGAAACTGCCTACCTCTGTGAAGAGTAATTTTACTCAAACCGAAATCTGTAAGCTTTAGGTGACCTTTGTTGTCTAGAAGTAGATTATCTGGCTTTACGTCTCGATGAACGATTCCATGACTGAAATCAAAGCATCAGGGATATTAAAACTAATAGCCAACATAAATAGTTGGAGATATTTATGAATATTTACTACTTTCCAGAGACTGTTATAGATAATAAACAGTATGAGGTAAGTACCAACCTTCTCTGTCTCAGTGAATCACGGTAGTTTTGGCACCCATCGAGGATGCCTCACCCTCAACTTAATTTCAAAGATGTTATAGAAGTGATAGATAATATCTTTAAGAATGTCAGCAGTGGTTCTAAAGTGCAAAGAATTTATAATTGTACCAATTTTTGTTTTTCATGTCACAATTAGTCCCCATTCGAATTGGAGTAGACAGAGACATGATGGAGCTGCAGAATTAAAGCCGGATGCCCTTCCCAACGCCCCTAAGTGGGGTCAAACCCACAGTCGCTTCTTGACTCACACACTTCACCACTGAGCTACCATGGCCTCCTACTCTACCCTGCACTATAGACTTACAATATTCAATATCTCGATATTAAAATACTGTCAAAATTGTCTAGTCCAGTGGTTCTTAACATTTTTTGTGTAGTGCCACTTTCAATTAGTTGAATAGTCCAACGCCCCCCTTCATTTGGGAAAGGCAGTGAAAGTGAATAAATATTCCATATGTGGATGATAAAATAAATATTACGTAGATTAAAGTGAATAATGTCTAAAATTGTTAATTTACATAAATTGTGACTTACTGGTTTTCCTTGTGCTTGATGAGATATTGCTAGATTTTCTCTATGTATTATCTTCGATGTTTAGCTTTTGTTTTATTTAAGTAACTATAACAACCTTGTCATATATAATAGCTTTGCTTTTGAAGTAAAAATTAATTTTATTATGTTAGCTTACTGCTCCCCTCTGTGCCCCCAAGAACTTACTGCCCCCTTCATCAAGCCCAGTGCCCCCCAGAGGGTGATATCGGCCAAGTTAAGAACCACTGCTCTGATCTAAAATATTATTATTTATCTACTAAAATTTAAGTGATTTATTACTCAGTTTCAGTACAGAAATAACAGAGACTTTCCTCTTTTTTGATGATAACTTTTCCCATGCACTCAAAATCACTTTTTGTATGGTGTTGTCAGGGTAGTACATGTTCTTATACCAACTCTCCCAATTTAACCAATTCTTAAACTGACCAACTGGTGGCTTGCTCTCAGAAGTGAAGTGAATAATTAGATGTGTGAGGCCAGTGGTAGAACAGTATCCTCACCAAAACACGCCTTAATAAGGGCAACATTGGCTATTGAGGTTCTGGATTTTTACAACTTTGAACATTTAAGTCATTCTAGTAATTTAAGTAAAGGCTGAAACATGTGTAATGTAAAATACTAAGTTTTTTCTATATCTATTACTCTTCACGCATAAATATAGGTACAGTATTCAGATTGAATGGTTAATGAATATATTAGAGAAAGAGTGCGTGAAGGCCAGTCTGGGTACATGGTGAGAGAGGCAAGAATGAGATGACTTGGGCATGTGTTGAGGAGGGATGAGTGGTATGCTGGAAAAAGAATGCTAAGACGGAGATACCAAGCTGAAAGGCGAGACATGAGAAAAAAGGAGGTTTATGGATGTGATGAGAGAGGATATGAGGGTGTGTGATGTGCAGGAGGGCAAAGGTTTAGGGAAAGGGTGAGAGAGGTGAAACAGAGATGGTTTAGATATGTGCTGAGAAGGGATGAGAATGGAGCTGCAAGGCAAGAGGTAGGCCAAAGAGGAGGTTTATGGATGTGGAGAGGGAAGACATGAGGGTGTGTGGTGTTACAGAGGAGGACAAAGGCCATAAGGTAATACAGGGACAGCTGATCCAATGTGGTGACCCCTGTCGGAAGAAGGCGAAAGACTTGATGATGAGGATTGGTTGGGTACTTACCTGTGTAAGTACTGCAGTGCAAGAGCGATTTCAGCGGCGTAAAATGTAGCCATAGATTCGTCAAAGTATCCATAGATAGTCAAAAGGGACTTTAAATCCCCTCCAATTAGATATTCCATGACCTGTAAGAGGATTATAAACATCAGCAAAGCCTTTATTATCAATGTATTGAAATCTCCTTTCTCGTTAACAGCTTGTCATAAGTCTAAATGGGGTTACTTTTTTTTACTTGTCACTTAAGAGGTTTGTTTATGTATGTGGTTCAGATGTTTATGGGTGAATGACCATTTTGACAACAGCCTCCTCCATTTACTATGTCTTGCTGTCTCATTTGCTGAATTTGCATTTCCAACTACAGTATTGATTTCTTTGTTTAAATGTTGTTGTGTGTTATTTTGAGTGTCACTATTAATCCCCAATCAAAAGGGCATGGACATAGGTTGGCACTAGGAATTAAGGCTAGATACCCTTCCTAACACCCTGCAGTGGGCTCAAACACAGGTTTGTAACTTCTCAAATTAAGTGCTCTGAACCACTACGCTATAAAAGTCTCTCCTTCTTTGTTCTTAAATTAGATCTTTAAACTCACAGATAGCACATAGAATGTAACTGGATTACATTTAGTAATCAAACCATCAAAATATGTTTTATACTTTTTGTTTCCCTTGTTGGGTCACTTTGAGATACACAGATCATATAATAGGTATTTACGGTCCCCTCTTTATTTTATTGGAATTTTGGTGATAACGAAGTGTGTTATTCCCTTGATACTCAAAAATAGAGATGAAATCATTTACACTGTGACAGTGTAAATAATTAGATATATTGTCAATTCGTTCCCTTACTTACCAAAAAGACGTGGCTGGCAGTCTGGAGAGAATAAAAGAGTTGAACGCAAAATGGGCTCTTCGTTCTGGCCAGGGCGTCTCTCTCCGTGATCACTATGGTAACGAAATTACAAACGAATACATATTTAATTAACAGTGCTACGTCACAGTTCTAGATTAAGTTAAAAATTATTTATATAGGAGTTCCAGGTTTAATAACTGATTCTCTCATTTCTTCACCAGAAAATACTCAAAGTACACACACATAAAATGGCCGCAATCCCCCTTGTAAGGGGTGTGGCCGATTCAAAGCACACATATTCACCAGAAGCCAAACATATCTTGATCACTCCTCGTAGCTCCTTGAGGATAAAGGGTTGCCACAATTGCTCCTCATCCACCTGCTTGGGTCATCCACAGGGTAAGTGGGCAAGCTTCTTCTGCTATGCAGCAAAGTACTCTACATATGTGATACTACACCACTTGATATGTCATCAGGGTATTACCAAACTCTTAAAAATACTTGTGTCCTAATTAACACACAAACTACTTTGAATATTTCTTATTTGTAAATATAAACTACCTGATCTTGCAATAACGGCACAGTTTGTTTATCCTTATATGTGTCACTATTAATCCTCATTCAAATGGGTGTGTACAGCCAGTTTGAAGCTGGGGAATTTATGCTTGATGCCCCTCCTAACACCCCTCATGGGTTCGAATGTGGGTTTGTCACTTTTCGAGTTTAATGCTCTAACTATTGCATTACTGTGGTCCCCTGTAAGAAGGGTGCTGTAATATTATTTAATCTGGGGAACTGTCGACAGTTCAGTTGTATAAAAGGTGGAAAATTACCTACCCTGTTCGACCATGTTTTTGTTAACTATATCCGATTTCTTCACCACTTTGATGGCATAAAGTTGGGTTGGATTATCTTTTTTACTTCCCAAGAACACTTTTCTGGAATGGAAGTTGAGAAGTAATAATGCAAAAAATGACTTCTACTTTAGTAAATTTTGCAACTCTTTTATGATCGTAACAGATTGGAAAAGAAAATTGCGTTCATTGGGTCTGAGCACTAAGAAAACTATTAAGATAGGGAAAGAGATAGAGATGGGGATTGCTGTGACTTGTTAGATGTGAAGGGACAGTAAGAGATGTGTACCAAATACGCCAAAATGTTCAATGAAGATGTAGGCATAGAAAAAGAATTGTAACGGAAGGAAGACTTAACATCAAGCAGTCCTGGCCAGTCCTATTTAAGTTGATAAGACCTTCAGTTATTGTAGTTAAGAAACAGTAACTGGTATGATGGCAGACACATTACTTATAGTCTTGTACCATAGATGCAACAATTTTTTTCGTAATACAGATAAAACAGAGATTTAAGCACTTCACTCCAAGGCCTATGTGACAGGTATGCTATACTTAATAACTATTAACAACTTGTATATGCTCAACAATGAAAACATATTATATTGGGGAAAAAGAATCCATACACATATTCTGCATGTGTGTGTATCATAAGTCTACTACAAGGGAAAAGGGAACAAATGGGTTAGCAATCTTTTCTCCCCTGATTTGTTTTCCTTTCTCAATTAAAGTAATAAGTGAAAAATTAGGTCTGTGAAGTGTTACTATTTTCGGTTATTATATAGAGCATAAACAGAGTATGCAGAGTATACATAGAGTATGTATGGTGTACAAAGTGTGTATAGAGAGTATACATAAAGTATACATAGAGTATTCATTGAGTTTACATAGAGTATATACACAGTTCACCACTGTCCACAAATTCAAGCATATGCTGGGGGTCATATGACTTTAGTAATACTAACTTCAATATACACTTATATCTATCCAAACACAAATGCAATAATCCTACTTATAATGGGGGATGGCTGAGTCAAAGCAAAAACTTGACTGTTTTGGGAGGAATGCGGAAGGAGGGTGGGTTTCCCAGTCTCCTCACTCTGCCCCGTTTAGTCGACTTTTATGACATGCAGAACACAAAGGAGGTATTCTTGCCCCACCTTGGGGGTATTCATACTTACCCAAAAGCTCCTCGGCTGATTGGTTTCAGAAACTGGAAAGACTCGATACCTGGCATCTGGAACGAAAAGTGAATCTCTTTATTCACGAGATTAGATTCAAACCTAGAGACAAGGTACAAAAATACTCTGATAATATTTTTGTGATCTTGTAAGGAATAGCAACCTCAGGGTGCTCTAGGGTTATACATATTTACAAGACAAGTTACCAAACCTTACCTAACAATTTATGGGGTTATTTAACTTTACATGAGGTTCTAGGAGTTACTTATCTTTACAAGACCCCATTTTTTTTATATAAAAACTATACCATTTTGTACTCTACATATAACAAACAATGATACTGTACACATTTTACCAAATGGTAACTGAGCAATTGTGCGAATTATTGTTTTCATAGTCTCGCCCAGTCACAAACTGAGGTTAGTAAGGGCATACACTCAGGGTAACGATTACATTTGCCAAAACAAGTCCTTCGCAAGAGGCCAACCGCTCTAGCCCTTAGCAGAAAGGGGAGTTCGTGATGTAAAACCGAATCCATTCATCAAGAGTTTTATCCAGTATGCAAGTAGACTAACATATGATTTCCTGATAACCATCCAGTGTTTTACCTTTGTGTGTGTTTTGCTTTTAGTGCCATATAACAAAACTCTACCTAGTAAGATAAGAGAGTGAATATTTTTTTTTTTATTAATAATTTTATCCCACAGAAAAGTTGTAGGTATTATTGTGTCTTCACGTCACATAGGTTGGGTTAGGCATGGCATTACTATTTCTTTCTGTTGAAAAAAATGCCAGCAATGTAGAATTCTATAACATTGCGCAATTTTGCCCTGCGGATCTTGGATAAATTATCTACTTAAAGGGTGCGGATCTTGTTAATATGGGCTTACTTTTCTTTACATGATCAAAATACTTTTTGATTGCACTTTGTATTTTCTTTTCAAAAAGATAACCTGACTTCAAAACCTATACTAAGATTTCAAATAACATGTAGCTACCCATGTTACTAAAGCAAGTGGTAAAATTTTACTTTCACACCCCAAAACAAGTTAATAAAAACTAAAAAATAACCAACAAAAAAAATTATTTTAATTACCAATAAGTATCTTAAATGGGGTTGAACTAGGCAAACCTAACCTAATATTATATTAAACTTCATTATTTTTCTTAATTTAGGGTGCATCAGTAAAAATTTACCTAAAACATTTATGTAGGAGAAAAACTATCGTAAATATTAACATCAAAATAGGCATTAGACATGCTGCCCCATATTAACAGATAATTATCCAATCTACTAGCCTGTTATCCTATCTATTTTACTAACCTTTTTACATTCCATATCATCAGGTTTCTTCTGATCACTGCTTATCACGGAATTCGCCTTATTTACCTCTGTCTCCATGTTTTCTTCTAATAATCACACTTCCGACCATTTGAAATTGCCTGATAGAGCTTGTTTGTTTACAATGTGATACATATACATCTTTCGAATCTCGACTTCCTTCTATATTCGTATTTATTTATTTATTTTAACTTAATATATCATATATTTGTCTTTGAGATGGCTCAAGAATCATATTTTATTGATAAAAACACATAATTATTTGCTTATGATGTGTTCAAATAATATTTAGGGATAGTTATTTTCGTAATTGTAATTGCAAAGATGTAATACCGAAGATTAATACCATACCGGGCAACTCTAGAGAAAGTTACAGCAGACGAATTTTTATTATATTTAAATCCATTTAAATATTTTGTTATGATTTAAAAACCTTAATTTAATGTATATATATTTTTGCTAATTTAGTTGTTGTTGTTATTATTATTATTATTATTATTATTATTATTATTATTATTATTATTACTTTAAATTTTTATATTCGTCAAAGAAAAAAAAATTATCAACATATATATATATATATATATATATATATATATATATATATATATATATATATATATATATATATATATATATATATATATATATATATATATATATATATATATATATATATATATATATATAATTCCTTTTAGATTTTATAAAACTTTTTATGGCGAAATGTAGATGAATACCGTATATAGTTTGTGTTTTGTTTACATATGTGTTTGTTACTATATATATTTACTATTTTTTTTTTCAGATTCCTATATCTGCCGTCATAAGACCTCTTCAAAGTGACAAGTAAGTTTATTTGCTTGTTTATTATTTATTTATTAATTTATTTATTTGTTTGTGTTTATCTATTGAAAGTGTATTGAAGGGTCTAGACATCCAGGAAAGTGAGCAGCGTGTAAAGCACTTATTGTTAGTTAGCTAGACACACACAAATGGATTTCATAAAAGCATGTGACACGGTTCTGTATATAGCTATATGAATATGGATCTGCTACGCTATTCGTACATTCCAGTTGCTTATTACCTACAGACTTTTATTTTATTTTATTTATTTATTTATTTATTTTTTAGAAATCTACAACAATACATGTAGTTGCGTTATCGAGACTCAACGTAATACAACTCTGAAAAAGTAAGCCAACTGAAATTTTCAAGAGTGACCAATTTAAAAATGGAAAATAAAAATAATTCACGATACACTCGTGACATTTATTATACTAATTCCGGATCTTGTAAAGAGTAATCGGAGGGTGCTCTAGCTTATTTACATATACTAGGAAAGTTACATAAACTAACCTAACTCAATCTAACCTAACCTAACCTAACCTAGCCTAGCAATCAACGGGGTTATTCAACTTTACAAGGGGTTCTGAGGACTACTCAACTTTACAAGATCCCTGCTGCTCCTTCGATTAGGAATTGAGGTTTAAAAAAAAAAATACTTATGTTTCAGGATCTGTTATCCTTTTGTTAAACTGAATTATCATCCCACTTACGAGTCGACGTGTGCTAAAATAAGACTCAAAATTACAGCTCTTCCACCTTTCCTGTTTTGTCTCCAATATGAGAGCTAACAAAAGACGAAAATTCGCACAATATATTCTTCCTTATATTGAATATACTAGAAAACCACAATAAAGCTAAATCACCGTGTTAGGAATTTATCAAGTACATAAAAACACTGCAAAATCGCTTACAATGTAATATGTATTTAAATTCAAAATATCTTCTGAGCTGCACTCGTATAATACAAGACTTATTCTCTGGTGTTGCTACAGCGAGCGCTACAGGAAAAATAAATAATTATCTACAAATGTTATATAACAATATATTTCACGATACGTCGTGATAATAAAAAAAAAATTGGAGTTTCTTAAAATTCATATAAAAACTGTGTAGTTAGTCCTAGTAAGAATAGAAAGCGTCTTTTAATGTACTCGCTGAATATGCTATACTGACACATGACACCATAAAAAGGTCACCACTAACGTTGTAATTTTGACCTTCGGGTGTTCCTGGCAAAGACTTACAATATGGAATCCGTTGGAAAGTCAAGCTAATGATGTGTCTCTATATTTCTAGTCTTTCAATGAAAACGAGCATCCGTTAATATATGAAACCATTCCCACAGAAGCGGTGCGACACGTCCCACGTACCACGTGCGACAAGCATGCTACTCAGAATGGCACGTTAGTCGCACGGTGCACACGGGACGCGCCAACCACCTCAGCGCGAAAGGCTTCATTTATTTCCAGATGTTCGTTTCAACTGGTGTGGCACGTGGCATGTCACTTGCGACGTGCCACTTTGGTGTGAAAACGGCCAAACATCCTCCGAAGTGTAAGCAGAACACTGACATGTTGAGCCATGAATGATTCAAATGCTAGAATATTTAATCAAATTCGACTCTCTTTTGTGAAAGTTTTACGGGTCGCTATTAATCCTCATTATAGTATGCCCTCCTAATGCCCCGCGGCGGGTTCGATCTCAGGACTCTCAATTTCCGAGTCGAGTATTCAAACCACTACGCTATCGAGCTCCCTTTATCATTAATAAGTGAATGATACGGCAAATAACAATAATCAAAAAATTTTAAACAAAAAACAAAACTGTTAATAAAAAATAAAAAAAAATAATATCTGAACACTGATATTAAAGAAAATAAACAAAGATATAGAGAAAACAATAAAGAAATAAAAATAGTAATACACAGAACCGCGTCAGATGCGTTTATGAAATCCATTTGTGTGTGTCTAGCTAACTAACAATATGGTATCCTAGGTTTACGCTGTTTAAGAAATCGGGCCTTTGACTTATCGTTAGTAAGCGGTACTCTCTCTCTCTCTCTCTCTCTCTCTCTCTCTCTCTCTCTCTCTCTCTCTCTCTCTCTCTCTCTCCTGCAGATTTAATTTTAAATGCGTATGAATTCAGATATTTTTCTTATGATATTATATATATCTTTTATGTCGCTTGTGGCCACCTCTGCCTCTAGTAGAATGATATAAAATGATATTAAATGTTTATTTATTTATAAATTCGCACCATTAAATAATTATTATTATTAATTATTTAAAAAGTAATTTGTAATTATTGAGGAAATGAAAATAATATAATTATTTTATTTATGTTTTTATTAGAGATAATTATATAATTGTAACATATACCGAAATAATTCTATATATAATTTTCATCACTTCAAGTATATTAATACTAAAGTGTGCCTTGACTCGGCCACACCCTTATATAAAGAATATAATTAAACATATTTTCTTTTAGTATTTTTGCTACTCCAAATTTCTCTTCTTGCCGCAATGCAGCCGATAGATTAATCATTTATTATTGTTGATATCAATCAGGACTTTTTTTTTTTTATTAATTTTTCCATCGCAGACATTCTGTTCTCGCCGCGACACAGCCGAGAGTAGAGACTTAAATATTTTGTTACAATTGAGGGACTGTAAATTATATATTCTAATATTTTCAGAGTAGGCCTAACTGGATGAGTTAATTGATAGTACGTTTGCGATAATTAGGCCTAGGAGCCACACTATTGCTAGGATTGCTCTTGGAGACCCGTAGTTCGAATCCCAGAGGCGTGCATATATATATATATATATATATATATATATATATATATATATATATATATATATATATATATATATATATATATATATATGATCTACGTTAGGTAAATTAGTGGTTTTAGGGTAGCAGGAGAGGATAGTGGGATCCCTCTTATAGTAACCTCTCTCAACTCAGCTGGGTAATTGAGCATACACCCTTATATAAGCTCAGGCTTCATTAGGACAAAATTACCCGATCGGCAGCTCTCACTTAATCAACAGTAATTAATTGTTTGGTGACTCCTGTCGACTGAGCTGTGTGAATGAGTACAACGTTTGATGTATAGGGTCAGTGATGGAACAGTATCTGTATAAACTAATACTCTGATAATGCAATTCTTCATTATTATCTTTTAGTTATATATATATATATATATATATATATATATATATATATATATATATATATATATATATATATATTTTTTTTTTATTTACAGATGTAAATAATTTCACTTTTAGTTCAAGCTAATTTCACCCCGTGGCTTGAACTCACCACCTGGTTCCTCTGTTAAAACGCCTGAGACAGAATGATTATTATTATTATTTTATAGAACCAGATTCATCTACCATAAGATATACAATACTGAAAGATGCTACATCACACGTAAGACGCCACTACTGTCCCTTTATCATTAAGAACTCTGACAAGTCTCGCTGCCGTCGATGTGGCCACGTATCCAAGGTAGAAAATCTGTAAAGAGAAAAGTAATATTTTTCAACATTTAATGTTGCTCAATTAATCCCCCAATTTGGGGGTGGACGCAGACATATTAGGACTGGGGAATTATGGCTGACGAGCCTGACAATTGCGAGTTCGATCTCACCTGGGGATGTTAGAAAAGGCATCCATCATTATTCCCCTTATAGCTCCAGCCTGTGTCCACCCCCATTTGAGTGGGGACTCTGCGACAAAAAATGAAGAGTCAAAGTTGCATTGAACTTGACTCCTGATGGTGGTTCGTAAGACAGTCCTTTGTCAGAATCTCCTAGGTGATGAGAAGAGAGGGCAGTTATATATATTTGAATAGTAAATAACCCCTCTCAACTTAACAGCTTGAATGAGTGCACAGAAAAGGAACTTAACACGTGGTTTCCTGTGTCCTGAATGTATGTGAGAAAAGCCAATGGCATAACAGTATTTTCGAAAAAATTAATTCAATGAGACCATTTCTCCATTATTGTCTGTGTCCACCTCCATTCGAATGGGGATTGATTGTGATGTAAATTGGTGCAGAGTCTGTGATTGAAAGGATACTGCTGCACCATTGACTCCACACGTCTAATGGTGTGCTTGCTGAGTCTGCTAAGTCTCTAAGGGGTCTTACATGAAGGACTTTTTTGGCTTTTCCCTAGCTGTGGAGATTTGATTCAGGACCTCCTGGGTGAAAGCCGGGCAATATAACTTTCGGGCTGGTCAGGAATGATTATTAGCCATCCTGAGAGAGAAAGAATATCTCAACTTTAATTTCCTATGTGTCGTAAGAAGAGACTAAAAGGGATATTCATCATGTGGGAGATTATCATTTCTGCCAGCGCATTGCCTGCGTGTTGTAAGAGGTGACTAAATAGGATAGTGGAGTGAGGGACTGGTATTTACCACCATCCCTCTTTTACCATACAGATGGTAGGAGAAAGTCTGTCAGTCTGAGGAGTTATCGCTGTCAGTCTGATGAGCTGTCGTTCTTGGATTATCATTTGGTTGCATTTCCTGAGCTAGAATTATATTAGGCCTACCAATACAATGCTAGGCCTGTCCTGGCTTCTTTTTGTTTTGGTCCACTACTCCTTATTTTCTACATTGGGAGTAGTATGTCACTCTGTGCAATAGTTTTCCTTCTGTGACTTGCTAGCCATATACTTCATGGCTTCTTGTTTTGGTCTGCTACTCCTTATTCTGTATATTCAGAGTAGCCCTCAACAGAGAGGTTCTCTTATCACCTCCAAAGGGAGGCACCTAGTAGAGTTTTCCCTCCCCAGGTGTTAAGCCCACCATCCAAGAATATCTGTTTTTCCCCACAGAATAGCTGATGGCAGAAGGGATGAAGATGGGCAGTATACAATGAGGCCCTTTTGCCTCCCTTCTTATTATTTTATGGTTGCAGCCACCCTGCTGATATTATCCTACGAATAATAGGTACTTACTGCTTACTTTGGCGTAGACTCCATAGTAGTTTGGCTTAGCACATTTTAACCCCCAAGACACTACTCCTGCCAAGATGTATTCACCATTTTCACCTTCAACAACTAGAGGACCTCCTGAATCTCCCTGGAATAAAAGTTAGAAAATTATTATTAAGTTGAAATTGGCTTTTTGGATATGTACTCTTTTGCATACAGCTACCAGGACCATCTGACCCTACACAGGAAAAAGAAGAAATGAAACTATAGTAGATGGTGAATACCTCAAATAATTTTCACAGGTTTCTTGTTCGTGGATAGCGTACGCAATAAAGTTTCCTCACATATTGTGTTATTTTTCTTAGGATACCAGGAAAAAGATAAACACTAAGATCACCAGCAACAACAATGAATTGTGGTTTCATGACTTGTTGTGTATACAGAGGTTGAAAAATGTTCTTACCTGACATGCATCTTTGCCGCCATTCCGATAACCAGCACATATCATATTTTTTGTGATGTATTTGCCATAGCTGGCAACACAAGCCGTTCGTCTCACAATTGGGACTTCAACTACTCTTAATGTAATAGACTGCAGACCACCTGTATGGTATAGGGAAAATAAAAACAAAGGTTTGGGAGTTCAGGTAAAGAAATTCCGGATCTTGTAGAGTAGAGTAACTCTAGGGTAATCTAGGTTTATTCATATTTACAAAGCAAGTCATCTAACCTAACCTCAACTGACCATACTTAACCTAACCTGACTTAACAATATTCTTGATTATTTAACTTTTCATTAGGATTCAGGTGTTATATTTCTTTACAGGATCCAAATATTTCTTTCAACAGGAAAAGACATTTTAGCTTAAACTTTAAAGTATATTACAAATGCAGTCACCATGGCACAACACACCCCTATCTTACTACAGTACCTGTCTAAGGCTTCTTACTTGAGTTGCAAAAAACAAAAAGCCTTACCGAAAGATATGACTCCCCATCCAGTAACTAGAGCATTGGCACCTTCGAATGTGGCACCTGGCGCTGGGAGGCATACAGGTGCTATCGCATTGTGATACTGCGAGAAATCCAGTGGCTCCCCTAATTTCAAGAGGGCAAGATCGCTGTCCATTGGTTTTTTGTCGTAGTCCGGATGTATTATGATCTAAAATCAAATAAAAACTTTTGAATTTTTTTTAAAGTTTTATTAAATCTTTGTAGCCATTGTCCACCTGCTTTATGATCGAAAGACATGAAAAATTCAGATTGTTGTTGTTTTTTCCATTGAAATTTGCCTATAGTTGTCTAATTGTGTCCATGGGGGAAAGCTTCATTCTCGGAAATTCCCATCTTGGGATTGTATGTTTCATTGGAACTTATGTGTTTTTCTTTAACTCACTGGTTAGGAACCTGTGTCCCATTTCTCTCTTGTCTGACTTCATTGACACTTATGTGTTTTTCTTTGACCCACTGGTTAGGAACCTGTGTCCCATTTCTCTCTTGCCTGAGTTCACTAGTGGCCTTTCATTTGCTACCACGGTCCCAAGCAATGGGACCGTGGTAGCATAGAGGTTAGAGTACTCTTCTCAGGATGTGACAGACCTGCAATTAAGCCCACCACAGGGCGTTAGGAAGGATATCCAGCCATGATTCCCCAGTGCCAAATTGTGTCATGTGACCTTAATCTTTAACCTGTTATGAATGTGTTTCAATGAATAAGTTAGTCACACATGTCATAAGCTGGAAAAAAAATATGATGCTGATGCACACACGGTAGGACAGTGGTTACAACACTCGACTTAGGAAGTGACATGCATGATCGGGCCCACCGCGGGTCATTAGGAAGGGTATCCAGCCTTGATTCCCCAGCTCCAACCTGTCTGTTTACCCCCATAATGGGGATCATAAATAACAAGTAACAGCATATATGTAATATAGTGTACATATAGTGTATTGTACAACCTGCATAAGTTTGACTTTTTATGTAATTATTTTCATGGCCTTCTGTCACAATTTAATAATTATTTGTGCAAATGAATCAAGGTGGCTGAGTGGTCAGCTTATCTGACTCCGGAGTTGGTAGACCCACATTCAATACCAAAGGGCATTCGGTCTCAATATCACAACTACATTTTCTCAAGGACTAATTAAGTTGGCCCATGGAACCACTCGCCCATTGCAATACTACAGCAGAAGGCGTGTTGGACTTAAATAGGACTGTCCAGACAGCTCGATGTTAACCTTTCCCCGGTTACAGTTCTTTTTCTATTCCTATATTTACGCCAAATATTTTTGCATATTTGTTACACATCTCTTTATAATCTCTTCACATCTGACAAAACGCAACACTCCTCATAACTTTTTTTTTTGCTTATGTTTTCTTCATGCCAGGCCCAATGAGGGCAATTTTCTTTGCCCGTCCTTGTGTCACACTCATACAGAAAAAAATGTTGGATTGATCTCACTGGCAGGTTGACAATCCCACCTGGGAGTGGACTCAATAAAATAAATGTGGATTATTTTTTGTAAGCTTGAATTGCCCCATCTTAAATGGTTGAAAACTCCAAGTCTCTAGAATATTGTTAAGTTTTAAAAACAAATAAAGATGACA
The DNA here is from genome assembly GCA_037179515.1 of Halocaridina rubra. Lineage (NCBI taxonomy): Eukaryota > Metazoa > Arthropoda > Malacostraca > Decapoda > Atyidae > Halocaridina > Halocaridina rubra. The sequence continues at coordinate 5,121 of JAXCGZ010021031.1, read as the reverse complement.
AACCTCTAATGAAAGACAGAAGCAAGGGACAGTGAAAGCTCTAAAGCCAGGCTATTTACCGGTCATATATTCGGGGTCCAAGACTACTATCTATTTATGACTCAGTGACCACCATCTATTGGCTTTGTAATCAGCAAACCCATAGGAAATCACTAACCCCATAAGTAAATGCCCAATTTAATCAGTAACAACAGGGCAGTGAAAGCTAACCAGACACCGGGTAAGGATCGATTCTGATAAGTTGTTAATATTTGTCAGTTTTTCTCAATACCTGTGCAATGCTCCTTCGTAGTGTGATCGCACTCTCCGAAGCGTGTTTCCAGTCGTGTTCTCCGAGCATGAGCTGGTCATCCAAATGCATTCTGGAATGAAATTTTTCATAATATTTTCAAGTTCACTGGCTCTAAGTACTATCCTGATGAATAAAGCAGTATTTCAGTTCAAAACTTCGAATTTTTGGATAGAAATATTTAGTGAAAAAGAGGTGTTTGCAGTTTTGAGGTAAATTGTATAAATAATATTCTTCCTCCTATTGGTGGGATCCGAACCTGGGCTTTGTAAAAGAGGTTTTATGTTCTACAGGTCCCAGATTCGAATCCAGACACATGAAGGTAGAATATGCAGAAAGGATAATTGGAAACAGTATTCTTGTTAGGATTCTGTTATTACAATGAATTACCGAACCCACACAGAAGTCACTATGTATTGCTGTGTAGTGAAAGCAGAAAAGTACTTGTGTTTTTACATGAAATCCCTGCTAAATGACTATGTTATCAACCATTCTTTGGACTTCCTCTTTTCAAATACCCTGAAAAATTTCATTTTCTTTTTTTTTGTGTTGAGATGTGGAAAAACTTTGAAAAGTGGTCCTTATTTTTTTCTTTCGCCATTTGGCTTGTAGTTACAGTGATTAAAGCATAACAAAATGTGAAGTGCCGTAATGTTGTGGTCGAAAACTTGACTCCAAAGGTGACAGACCCACAACCGAGTCCACGGCTGGGCGTTAGGAAGACCATCCAGCCTCAGTTCCCAAACTCCAGTCTGTCTGTGTCCATCCTCAAAATAGAGCCTAATAGTGACAAAATGTAAAATAATCCCCTCATCTGTATTTACTTCCCACAAAAAGTCAAAGTATTTTCTTTGACTCTGCCACCCCCTTATAAGGAGGAATATGGCTTTGGTATATGGATGGATGGCAAAATAAGTGACCCGTGAATGCATACTCCATAGCGCAGTGAGCCGCCGTCATGAATATGGCTTTGGTATATGGATAGATGGTAAAATAAGTGACCAGTGAATACATACTCCACAGCGCAGTGAGCCGCCGTCATGATCCATTCGTCACTGAGAACAACGGCTCCGCAGAAGGGCTGGATGCCATAATACCCAACTATGGCTACTTGCCAGGGAAACTCGTGGACTTGACTAACTTTTCCCCCTATGATGCGAGTACCCGTGTTACGAATCCCACAAGCTGTTAGATGGAGTAATCTGTGAGGTTAGTTTGATAGATTCCGAAGGAGGAAGATTTATTAAGCTTGCTGAGTCCTAAAAGAGACATAAAAAGGACTTCATAGGGATCTTGTAAAGATGAGGGGCCTCAGAGCCCCATCTGAAGTTCAGTAACCCTGTACATTATTGGGTTAGATTAGGTTAGGTTAGGTTAAGTGACTTGCCTTGTAAATAAAAATAAATCTAGAGTACCTTGGGGGCACTTCCCTTATCAAGATCCCTTCTTATAATATTTATGCTCAAGAACAGTGAACAGAAATTTTTCTATGACTTATTAGTCTCATATAAGGGAATAGGAGTTTATTCTCGGTTAATAGTATAATTAAAGGGAACAGTGTGAGCTTCCATAGACTATTATCACTCTATAAGAGATAACAGAAAATATATTTTGATTTAATAGTCATAGTCTCAGTTAAGGAAACACAGAGAGACTATTTTTTACTCTAGAGAAACTAAAGGTGTTATTTCCAGCCATATAGCTAAGGCATGATTGCATATTTGTGATAGTAAAACGAAACTGATGAAGGATTCACTCTGGAAGAACTTAAGTAAAAACTTAAGTAGAGAAAAAATGCCTTTGCAAGATGTAAATGTCTTGACAGAATGCCTATTACACCAAATATATCACAATGATACATTTTTTGGCAAATTGTTGAGCTGAATATATTATTATGATTAAAGAGAATACAGCAAGTGCAGTTACTATAAAGGTAATGGAAACTATTGCTTATCTTACAGCAGGTGAAATTTGATGTTGCTGTTTCAGGAACTTCTGTGTTAACTGGCGGCAGATGGCTCAAGTATTCACAATTATCTGTCTGTACTTGCTTTGCTATCCACTCCAGATATCCTTGGGACACAAGAAAATACAAACATCATAAATATAAAGTGATACTTTGAATGTGCATCATTTACGACCTACCTGACATTTTAGTGGTTAACAGATTTTACCAGTAAGAAATATGAAATGTTTCGGGAATGAAGAATATGTTATTCATTCTAATCAGTGGTGTCTAATGTATCTTGCTATTCTGTATGAAACCTCTAAAGTATTGATGAAATTATTCAATCGTTTCTCACAGATACATTCAGATTGTATTCATACAACTTTAGAAAATGGATGGTCTGTGCAGTGGTTATTATCATAAGTAATTTGAACGCATAACAATAAATCATATACAGTATTTTGTATTGCTGCTAGGTGCATTGGTCCTCAGACTGTCTGTATTAGTCCTGGTATATTTTAGTATAATGATCAGGTAAAGAGAGAATAACATATATTTTGTATTGCTGCAAGGTGCATTGGTCCTGAGACTGTTTGTATTAGTCCTGGTATTTTTGGTATAGTGGTCAGCTAAAGAGAGAATAAACGATTTTAATGACAATCAGTAAAGTGAAATGCATACTTGCAACTCTCATGTATACTCCTGGATAACCAACTCTGCCACAGCCTCTACCCCATGATGTAATTCCAATAAGATAATTGCTGCCGTCTGTTTCTTCAGGAATGAGAGGACCTCCAGAATCTGCCTGGAAAATTTTTTAATTTGAAGGACATACTAATTATTATCATGTGTAGTCACCGTGCCTCAAGCGGTAGCGTCCGCGACTCTGAGGCGTCAGGTTGAGGGTTCACGCCCCGTCGCGGTCTGAGGTTAGCAAGAGCATGCACTCAAGGTAGTGATTACACCTGCCAAAACAAGTCCTTCGCGAGAAGGCAACTGTCCTAGCCCTTGGCAGAAAAGGGAGTCCGCGTCGTAAAACTGGACCTAATTATTATCATGTATTCATGAAAATTATAAGGGGATCACAATAGTGCATGGGTCAGAATGCCCAGCTCAGGTAGTGACAAACATGTGTTCAAGCCTACCGTAGGCTATTAGGATGGGCATCCAGCCCTAGTTCCTCAGCTCCAACCTGTCTGTGTCCACTCCTATTCCAGTGAGGATTAAAATGGCAAATTACAACAGTCATCAAAATTATCTATGAATGATTGTGATTTTGTTGCTCCAAATATAATGTCAACATTCTTTCCTCAAATATGATTCCAATACTGGATGACAGTTTTATGTACAGGGCCCTATTTAATTTATGAACACCGTTTCATGGGTTACTGTTAAAACCCATTGGAATGGAAGTTGACACAGAAAAGTTGGAGATGGGGAAAAAAGGCTGGATGCCCTTTCTAATGCCACATGGTATGCTAGAACACGTTATGTCATTTCTTAAGTTGAGTGCCCTAATCACACTACTACTGTCTCCACAGGGCCCTATTTAGCACTTTACTGTAAATACCTGACAAGAGTCTGTTCCATTGCCTCCAGCGCAGACATGGTTGTCTGTAACACTATCTTCGGTATAGACCGCGGCGCAGTAATCATTGCTGACCACCTCTACTTCTGCCTCTTGCAAGGTCTTTGAAAGTTTTCCATCTGCAGAGAAGAAATGTTTAAAATTGTGGATTATCAGCATTTACATGATTGATGTAATTCCATGCTCTCTAGATACTCCTTCAGTAGGCCATACCCGCAGCTTACTGGGTACTTCATGATTGGCTAAAACTGCTTCTCCGACTCAATTCAAGAGGGACTTTGTGACTGGCTGAGAGAATTCATCTTTCATCTATATACCATTTCCTTGGTGTGGCATGATGTACTTTATCAGTTTAAGTGGAATTGAGGTATATTCTAACTAACTCCATTTCAAAGCAACCTTAAATGAAAATACTCATAACAACCCTGTAGATGGTTTTTTGGTAATATAAATCACGGATATATAGCATCATATTTTTGTTTGTTTTTAATTATTGATGTACTTACTTTCTGTGAGTCTGCCCCAGCCAGAAACTGTTGCCAAAACCCCAGTATAATTTTGATCTGCATGTGGAAGGCATATTGGCATGACCTGGTATAAATATATATTTATAATTATAAAAATTGATACCAATAACATTAGCAATAATAGTTTTCTCAGTAACTGACAGATTTATAAATATATATAGATAGATATGATTTTTGTCGTTTCATGTCTCTATTAATCCTCCCTTATGGGGGTGAATACAAGCATGTTGGAGCTGGTGAATTAAAGGTTGATGCCCTTATTACCGCCCTGTGGTGGGATTGATTGTGGGTCTTTCATCCCCAGAGTTCAATTTTAAATGTCACTATTCTTCCCCATTTTAAGGGTGGATACAGACAGCTTAAAACTGGGGAATTAAGGCTGGATGTCCTTAATAAAACCTTGTGGTGGGCTCGCTCGTGGGTCTGGTACATCCCAAGCCAAGTCCTCTTACCACTGCACTACCGCGGTCCCCTGTAGACAGATATGCAATGAGTGAATTAGCTATGCAGGTGTTTAACTCCTTTTCCAAGTCATTTGATGTTCAACTTACCGTAGTGCCAAGCTCAGCGGGATTTCTCAAATACAAGATTGCGATGTCATTGGCAAGGTTTAGGGGATTATAGTCCTCATGAATCTTAACCATATAGACTGGAATCATTTGCTGGTCTTTTGCGTTTCTTGTTTTGATTTGGTTTGTGCCCAGAACGGCATAGGTCACTTCTTCCTCAGGGTGGATTCTTGTATAAGGATAAGAAAAAAGTTATGATA
>JAXCGZ010021030.1:15000-92986 GCA_037179515.1 Halocaridina rubra | reverse complement strand
TGAAGAATAGAGGGTTGGAAATGAATGTTAAGAAAGTTTTGTATGAAATAGTGGTTGTGCCAACTGTGATGTATGGATCAGAGTTTTGTGGTATGAGAGTAAGTGAGAGACGGAACTAAATGTGTTTGAGATGAAATGCCTGAGGAGTATGAGTGGTGTATCTCGGTTGGATAAGGTTATGAAGTGGTGAGAGCAAGAACGGGTGTGAGGAGAGAAATTGCAAGCAGAGTAGATATGAACGTTCTGAGATGGTTTGGCCATGTGGAGAGGATGGATGATGAAAGGCTGCTGAAAATGGTGATGAATGCGAGAGTTGATGGGAGAAATGCTAGAGGGAGGCCTAGACTTGGGTGGATGGATGGATTAATGAGAGCCCTTAATGATAGGAGGATGGAAGTGAGGGAAGCAAGTGAGCGTGCTAGGAATAGGAATGAGTGGTGAGCGATTGTGACACAGCTCTGATGGGCATCTGCTGTTACTACGGGGTTGCATCTTACAGACGTAACCCTGTTGTAGTGGCAGTAGGGGAGTTGGTATTATGAATCGACACAGGTTGTGGAAGAGCCGGGAGGATGGGCTGTGCACTCCAGCAGCTCCATCTGAACGGTCGCTAACTACCTCGCCATTGCCCATTGAGCAAAGTAGTACCCTTGTTCTTTTTTCTTTTTTTTATGTCGCCTGTCCCCCAAATTTGGGGAAACAGCCAAGGTAAATGAATGAAAAAAAATTATTATTATTATTTTTATTATTATTATTAATATTCTTATTATTATTATTATTATTATTATTATTATTATTATTATTATTATTATTTATTATTATTATTGATATTATTATTTTTATTATTATTATTATTATTATTATTATTATATTATTATTATTATTATCATTATTTTTATTATTTTTATTTATAATATCGATAGATTTATGCTCTCTCTCTCTCTCTCTCTCTCTCTCTCTCTCTCTCCTCTCTCTCTCTCTCTCTCTCTCCTCTCTCTCTCTCTCTCTCCTCTCTCTCTCTTCTCTTCTCTCTCCTCTCTCTCTCTCTCTCTCTCTCTCTCTCTCTCTCTCTCTCTCTCTCTCTCTACTAATTAACGAACCAAAATAACCTTCATTATCGATATACGTCATCATCAAATGATCATTAATATCATAATGATTATTATAATAAAATTCTTAATGTATTATTAAGAATGCTGTTGCAAATGATAAACAGGGACGTTTTATGCCTGTTATCCCAGTCCGCAACGCTATTCATAGTGAGTGGTATTAGGTGTACGGGGCTAATAAAAGCAGTATCTTGGCAAGAGGGTTAGGGTCTAAGGGGTGTGTCCTGCTGTTCTGCGTATTGTTACAATGAACAGAACATATTTTCTTTACATTTAAGAGTATATTCAATTTTTCATGTAGAAAACTCTGCGATAAATTCTAAATTTGCAAAGTAGATGCTAATTAGAGTAATTTACAATGCAAAATATATTAACTTGCATATATATATATATATATATATATATATATATATATATATATATATATATATATATATATATATATATATATATATATATATATATATATATATATGTGTATATATATCTATGTCTATCTATAGATATATATATATATAGATATATATATAGATATATATATATATATATATATATATATATATATATATATATATATATATACAAGTTTTATAATGTAAAAGTTTATTTATTGATTTTTTTTGCTATTTTGAAAATAAAAAAAATAAAAAATGTAAAACTTTACATTGTAAATTTTTTTTTTATTAATGTACATTTAAATATATACAAATTTACAATGAAATATATATGATACTGCACAAATATACAATGTAAAAACTTAATCATTTACTATTAAAAAATACACCAATTTACAGTGTATAAAATATACAATGTAAAAACTTAATCATTTACTGTTGAAAAATACACTAATTTACAGTGTATAAAATATACAATGTAAAAACTTAATAATTTACTGTTCAAAAATACACCAATTTACAGTGTATAAAATATACAATGTAAAAGCTTAATCATTTACTGTTAAAAAATACACCAATTTACAGTGTATGAAATATACAATGTAAAAACTCGATCATTTACTGTTAAATAATACACCAATTTACAATGTATAAAATATAATATGTAAAAACTTAATCATTTACTGTTAAAAAATACACCAATTTACAGTGTATAAAATATACAATGTAAAAACTCATTCCTTTACTGTTAAAAAATACACCAATTTACAGTGTATAAAATATACAATGTAAAAACTCAATCATTTACTGTTCAAAAAATACACCAATTTACAGTGTATAAAATATACAATGTAAAAACTCATTCCATTTACTGTTAAAAAATACACCAATTTACAGTGTATAAAATATACAATGTAAAAACTAATCATTTACTGTTAAAAATACACCAATTTACATGTATAAAATATACAATGTAAAAACTAATCATTTACTGTTAATAATACACCATTACAGTGTATAAAATATACAATGTAAAAACTTAATACATTTACTGTTAAAAAATACACCAATTTACAGTGTATAAAATATACAATGTAAAAACTAATCATTTACTGTTAAAAATACACCATTTACAGTGTATAATATCATGAAAACTCATTTATTTTCAATTTGCATTTATAAAAATTCACCTATTTGCGATAAATCATACATGTTATAAAATTTTCACATTTTCACAGTGTAAAAAAAAATAGATGATAAAAGATACACCAATTTGCAATAGAAAGAAATATGAACATAAACAAATGTACATTGTAAGTACTCCCCTGAGGGAGGAGGTTAGGAATACTTCCTCCGTGTTTCCCTGCGTGTCGTAAAAGTCGACTAAATGGGACGAAGCTAGAAGGAAATCCCCTCCTCTATATTTACTTCCCACAAAAAGTCAAAGTATTTTCTTTGACTCAGCCACCTCCCTTATAAGGGGGAATATGGCTTTGGTAAATTTATGGATGGACATTGTAAAAAAAATATATATAGATATTAATTTGCATTTACAGAAATAAATAAATTTACAATGAACTCAAAAACGAAGTCAATTTCCGAATTTAGCGAAGCCTTGGCAAAATGTATTTTGCTGATGAAGCTTAATCCATACATGCATTGCAAAAGCTTGATAATAAAAAGCAATTTTTCTGGCTCAGTTGGTTTGGCACGTGGCTGCTTTCCAGGCCAGACTGAGTTCAAATTCCCCTTAATGGTCCGTAAAGAATTTTCCTTTCAGAAACACATATGCTGGAGTAAAGGATGAAATTAAAGCTTAATTAAAAACTGGGCAAAAATCGGATGGTGGGAGATAAATAGATAGATAGATGGAGAGATAGATAGATAGAAAGATATATATATATATATATATATATATATATATATATATATATATATATATATATATATATATATATATATATATGAGAGAGAGAGAGAGAGAGAGAGAGAGAGAGAGAGAGAGAGAGAGAGAGAGAGAGAGAGAGTCAAAGTCAAGTCAAAAACTTTATTCCATCAAAAATGGCTATTACATGATAATTAATCTAATTACAAATTACAATGTAAAATGTCAAAATAAAACAAATGAAATTTGCAAAGCACAAATCAAAATATTTACACATTAAAATAAGCATACGTACACTTCGTCTACCCAATGGGAGGATAGTAATGAGACTAAAATCACTTATTAAGTAGGTGATTTAAAAGATGAGATTTAAATGAGGGTAATGTTTGGCAGCTTCTTAAGTTTGCGGGTAAAGAGTTCCAAAGAGAGAGAGAGAGAGAGAGAGAGAGAGAGAGAGAGAGAGAGAGAGAGAGAGAGAGAAGAGAGAGAGAGAGAGAGAGAGGAGAGAGAGAGAGAGAGAGAGAGAGAGAGAGAGAGAGAGAGAGGACCAATTCAAAGCCTAACAGAAATAGTACACTAGCAAAATACGTAGCATACGAGTTTAGTACAAAGGAAAGGATATTTTGCTTTTAGACAAAGGCTAAAAGTAAATAGGACAAAGGCGTCAAAGAAAATTGGGAAACAGTAGTATTTTCAACAAGACAAAGGAAAAAATCATTTTGGACATAGAGACACACGGAATTCAGACACAGGACGACAGTGGTAGGGACACAGAGACAGTCTGTCCTAAAACAAAGGATTAAACGATGTAGGACATAGAAGTAGAATGAAATGGGACACAGTAGTATATTCAGCAAGACAAAGGAAAAAATAATTTAGGACACAGACATTCTAAATTAAAACAAATAATTAAATTAATATGGACACAGACTGTCTGAATTAAGACCAAATAGAATGACTTTCTATCATTTGGTATCTGCATTTTGCCATAATCAGTTGGGGTCACTGTTTCTCACCGGCTTCTTTAATCTTAATAATTATATTTTATTTGTATTAAAGGTTGATGGTTGAATGCCCTGCCTGTTTGAATACGGATCATTTTCACTGCCGGAGTTCTTGCCTGAAGCAACTTCATTTTTCCTGGTGTAGGACCTACCATGTGGTTACTTTTTTTTTCTATGAGTGTGACACCAGGACAGGCAAGAAAATTGCCCTCATCTGGCCCGGGCACGAAGAAAACATCAAGATCAAAAAGTAAAAGGATAAGGACAAGGCAGAAATAGGGTAATGATACACAATGCATGTATATAAAAGAACAGGAGGATATTTGGTTTGTTACTCCAGTGACTGGATTTGATAATGAATAATATTAAGGCTAATATTTGCCTTTTTAATTATATTTACTACCAGTTTCCATTAAGCCGGGCTTAGGACCGACCCTGAAGTGAACTTGGTCGTTCCCCTAGTAACTGGATTTAACAAAGACACTATGAAGGCTAGTGAATGGGATTCGCAGAATTTTACTGCCAGCTATCTTTCCTAACACCAACTCTATTCATTTTTCCTGGCATAGAACAGACAGTGAGCTGAACTAGCTTGCTCCCCAATGGTTGATTTATCGAAGGATAACTATGTTAAAAATAACTTATCATAAATTTATTATTTTTATTATGAACTAATTTCTAGATTGCTCGAGAGAGAGAGAGAGAGAGAGAGAGAGAGAGAGAGAGAGAGAGAGAGGGGAGAGAGAGAGAGAGAGAGAGAGAGAGAGAGAGAGAGAGAGAGAGAGAGAGAGAGAGAGAGAGAGAGAGAGAGAGAGAGAGAGAGAGAGAGAGAGAATGAAAATGTATAAATTCCCACATCTTTATTCATCTCCACTATCTGGAATGAGTTTTCTCATATTTGATAGCAAATCACTATGTGTCAGTGGTCCCCCGTTGGTTGATTCATCGTCGTTGGCATGTCCCGTGTGAACCAGCCTGAAATACAGGAAAAAATTACTGGCATTATTAAATTTACTTAACCTAGGGAACCCAGCAGATTCTTTGGATACCATAGAGAACTCAGGGAATTCTTGGATCCCACAGGGAATCCCAGGAAAACCTTTGAATCCATGAGAATCCACAGTTAACCCAAGGAAAACTTTTTGAACCCACAAGGTGCCCCAGGAAAAAAAATTGTAACCCCAGGAAAACATGTGGAACCCACAGAAAACTCCAGGAAATCCATGGAACCCACAGGGGACCCCAGAAAAATCTTTGGAATCCATTGAGAACCCCTATAATTCTTGTAACACACAAGAAACCCAAGAAAAATCTTTGGGATCCATTGAGAAGTTCTGGAAATACTTAGAACCAACCGCAAAATCCCAGGAACACTTTTTAAACCTACGGGAATCCACATGATATCCTTAGAATCCCCAGGCAATAGTAATTTGTGTATAAAACTGTAAAAGTATGTGCAGTGTACATACTGAATTTCGTACTGCATAGAATGCTTAGTGCATATACTAGTTTGTTTGTTTATTTGATCATGACTTTTTATGATCTCTTATCCATTTTATGGGAATTCATGTCACAAGTTTTAGTTATAAACTTATTCTTTTGTCATGTCTTGTATTATTGTCAATATTCATAGTGATTTTAAGACCGATCTGTGTTCCTAAATGTCATATATATATATATATATATATATATATATATATATATATATATATATATATATATATATATATATATATATATATATATATATATATATATATATATATATATATATATATATATATATATATATATACCAATGTTTATGGGGGCCAAAAGTAAACATTTTTTTTTACGCGTAATAAAAACTATCACAGAAACGAGAAAATCTTCAATTTATCTAAAACTCAGTTTTGTCGCCAGACTCATATCTAAAGTAAAGTTGACATTAATATGTGGATTGCACCAGCTGCTCTTATGAATGACTTTGAAAGCAGCTTCAGCCAAGGCTTCAGTTTGTTGCCTGTCTTACATAGAAGCAACTCAATGAAATAAATCTGTAGTGAGACAGTTGGCACCAGCTTTACTCCAGACTCATATTGTCTAAATCTTGAAAGAATATCAAGCTTCAATTACGCTTCACTATGACTTAAGCCTGGTGTCAGCTTCAACTTCACCCTAGGTCCAATGTGTCTCTAGCTTGACTCAAGGCGCATTTTCTCGGCAGTTTCATACACAGAGTATATTGCAGATTGTAAGTCACAGATATAGTGTTTTGATGTAAGCTTGAACTTAATATGCAGTATGGCACTATCATTTCATTGTCACTTTTGTGGAATCAGATTGACCCAGTGCCAAATATGTCACCAGCTTAGAAGAAACTCCTATGTCAGAGCAACTTACATCCTAGTCTAATTTAACACCAATATTTATCAATATCTGCTGTCTCCAGAAAGTTCAGTGGATGATTATTATTGGCGCCAACTAATGGCTTTATGTTTTAACAAACTTATCTCATGCAAAAGAAATAAAATAGAACTCACTGTGGTTTAGCAATTGTGACGACCACTTTAGCCGATGACTCTGAGGTCCTGTCAGAGTCTTGATCATGACACTCGTCAGTCAGAGCAGAAGGAGGTGCCATCTCTTCAGAGAGGAGATATTGTTGAAGCTGAAGAAGTTCGTGAACTCTTTGCTCGACTACAGACAGATAAACCGAGACACTGCCACTTGTTATCTCACCTCCACCTGTTGAAATTGTTTATATATCATAATTAGCAGCAGTACCTGCGTAGACAAGAGCCAAAGGCAGTTGTATATTGTCTATAGACCAAAACGGTACTGCTCTCATTTTTTTTAATAAGCCTAACACCATGCTGAAGCTCTCATTGGGTATATTTTTAGATCTTGAAATACAGATTTTATCTCCATTTCGATCATGCACTAACAGATTGCCAATTAATGATCTTTAGTAGACTAAGGAAGCATAACTATAATATAGTCTACAATTCTGGACTAAATATGCTTATAACAGTCCTGAATGTGAGGGTATCTGTCATTTTTCCCATTCAAAAATTTATCAGTATTTAAGATATAAAAAAGAGACGATGAGTGAGCAGTATAAGCATATAATTTCTCACGAAACTTAAGATTTTTAGCTTGTAATGATACAAATGAAATTCTGATATTCAAGTAAGTGAGAGCCGCGGGTAATACATGGATTCTTAGCCTTGAAGTTTCAAAAGAAAAAGTATGGTCAAAATCTTCATTCGTATTTTTTTTTTTGTCTACAATGATGGTAGTAATCTCATATACTTACCTACAATAGCAATTACAGGAGTTGGATCACACTGCAGAAGGTCAAAGAGTTCCTGAGTCGAGGTTTTCATCTCTGTCAGAGTGTCTTCGGCTTTTCTCAGATCCGTCTCCAGAACTACAACGCTCTCTTCAGCTGTTTGGACTTCGGACTGTGTTCCAACAACAAGGAAGAAGAAGAACAACAACAAAATAGTTATTTACTTAGACCAAAAATTTTTCAAAATAACAACGCGCTCCTCATCTGTTTGGACTTCGGACTGATTTCCAATACATACATACATATACACATGCCTCATTCACCCTTGTAAGGGGGTTTGCCGAGCCAAGAAACGCACATTCACCACGATCCACACACATCTCAACGACTCCTCTCAGCTCCAATAACAAGGAAAAAAAGAATAATTTACTTTGAATAGAAATTCTCCAGAACAACAAAGCTCTCTTCAGCTCTCTGGACTTCGGGCTGTTTTCCAGCAACAGACAAGAAAAAAAAAGAATTATTTACTGAGACAAAAATGTTATTTTTATTAATAAATGAAAGGAATAAATGAATGATACAAGAGAAGACTGGATAAACTCTTCAGAAATTTTCAGATCAGCTTTCAGAGTGAGAACTCTTGCAGTTTAAACGTGCCTGTACTCCAAGCTCAGGGAGACAAAATAGGATTCTTTTCTTAAAATATTAATCATAAATTAAATATAAATAATGGAAATTATTAAACGTCCAAAACAAATCTGCAAGAGAGAGATAAATTGAAATATCTTAGAGTGAAATTGGGAACTGGTGCCATAGTGCCACTGGAGAGAAGCAAAACACCAACAGGAATGCAAATCAGTGCAATCCTCATACCACAGTCATGATAATAGAAGTCTACTGAAAAATTACTAGGATTAATGACACTCAGATCATATAAAAAATATCGACCCTTTCTTCAAAACAGTTTTCTAAATTGCATATTAAATTCATATATTTTGCGCCAAGGGATGTTTACACCAATTTCTTTGTGTGCCAATCTATTCCTCATTCCAAAAGTAAGAACTGAATTTGCCCTACAAGCAAAACCAAAACATAATTGATTTCTTAACTATCAAAACTAAAGTGAATCTTACACTGTATAAGCAAGTTAAGGAAAGGCAAAGGCAAGGGATAGTGATAGCACTAGGGCCCGACTATACATCTACCATATGGCCGGAGTCCAAGGCGCTTCTCCAATCACTTTGACCCAGTAATCTCCAGTCAATGACTGATTTATCAGGTAGACCTATAGGAAATCACCGATGCCTCAATTAATTGCCCAAGTTTAACCAATAACGACATGAAACAGTGAACCTAATTCAATTCCGGGAGAGGATCTAGCATGAAGCCAGTATATTACCAGCCCCAGACGCTACCATTGCACCAAAATATCGCTACTGATACTGAATTATTCAACAGCAGTATTTTACTTCTTACTATACATTAAATAAGTTACTTGAAGAAAAAGTAAAATTTATTCCTATTATTCCACAATGTCATTAAATTTAGCTAAAACCAGCAAGGTGGCCACAACAGTAACAAATGCAAGGAGGCTACCGATTCTCACCCAATGCTCTTTCTCTCCTTCTACCAGGAATATCCATTTTAGTCTGGTTCCTGTGACAACGTTTGGATAATGAGAGCAGAATTCTATTTCCTACACCACCAGGGTCATCTTTGTCAGTAGTTCATGTGACAACGTAGGGAATACTGGAGTGGAATTCTGTCTTTCCCGCCACAGAAGATATTTCTATGAATCGGTTCCTGTGACAACATAGAGATATCGATGGTTGAATTCTATCTCTTGCACTACCATGGAGATCTCTTTTCGTTGGTTCCTGTGGCAACATATAGAATACAAGGGAGGTATTCAGTCTCCCCTCTAGGGACATCACCTTCAGTAGGCTCCTTCAACTTGCAAGGGGCCGGAGACCATAATACTCTCTGCCCCCCACACCAAGGGTACTAACACATACGTACACATACATGAGCAATATTCCTCCTTATAAGGGGGGAGTGGCTGAGTCAAATAAAAATGCCCTGATTTTGCGAGAAGACAAATACAGAGGAGGGGATTCTAGCCCCTTCGCTTTGCCCCACGTATTCGACTTTTACGACACGCAGGGAAACACGGAGGAAGTATTCTTACCCCCCCCCCTTCCTCAGGAGGAAATAGATATTTCTAACCTGGAGTTTCGATATAGTCCTTTGGGTGTCTCTCTCCGTATCAGCACCTTTTCCTTTGCTCTCTTCAATCTCCTGACGAAGGCGCCGAACCTCTGCAGTGACACTGGTCACCTTTAGATATACAGAAGAAGAAGAGTTATAAACAATAATATAAGATTTATCATTACACTGATATTAACAAATCTGGAAAATAGTAATAGAGATATGAATGGATTATTTTGGCCATTATATATCTATTTTTTTCCTATATCCCTTTTAGTCGCCCTGTACGATACGTAGGGGGTACTTATGTGGTATTATTTTCCCTTGTCAGTAAGGATATCCCTTTTAGTAGCCTTTTACCATTTCAAGAATATCTAAATTATAACTGCAGAATTTAGATACTCAAAAAATTACTTGCTTCATAATTATATAATTTTATATTTTAAATATAGATAATAATACAGATAATAATACCGACCCCTGTAGAAAAAAAGGGTATAATACTAATTTCTGTGGACTATGTATACAGTTCTACTGTATAAGGAAATATACAACGTTTATTACTGAACTCTGTATAAAAGCATACAAGTAGTACAACTCTATATAAGAATATAATGTACTCTCACCTCATTGTTAAGATCAGAGATGTAAGTAAACAGAGTGTAATTATCGTTTTCGGCTTGTAAGTAATTGCTTACAAGACTCTCTACGGAATCCTCACCGCTCATCTCACGTAAGTGAGATACCGCCGCTCTGTAAGTAGCTAACGTCTGTTCAGGGCCTCTTGGCTCTCCACTCTCACCTTACGGTAAGAAAAGAATTTTTTATAATATATAAAAATATTTTCTGGATCAGTCCCACAATAGGTACCTGATGTTGCTCAGTCCCAGAATAGGCACCTGCTTTCAACCTCAGTCTCATAGCAGGCACCTTTCAAGGAAGTAAATAGGTAAGGTTAGATTGGGTTAGTTTGATTCAATCCCAGATTAAGCATTTAGAAATGATATCAGGTGCGTATTCTGGGACTGATCCTTCTTTATTTTTTCTCTATAGACATGCGATAAATCTTATGGAATTTCGCATTTTCACTGAGACAAAAAAAAAATTCTTTAAACCAACGCGAAACTTGATTATACATTGATTTCATTCTAAGTTAACCAAAGTCGCAAAGTTATCCTTAATTTTATAGGGTCTTTTGAATTGTTATTATAAACATAAATAATAAGACAATATTTTTTTTATAATCATATTTAAATATCATCAATGCTTGAATGGGGTTTTTGATACTATTATTATATCTACAACGAAATTCAATAAAGTATATAAAAATTATGTTACAAATTAACAAAATCTCTCTTTATGTCTTTGTCTTCAGCTGTAACCCATTTTTATTTGGGGTCGCTGTTTCTCGCTTGCCTTTTCCAGTTCAATCATCCGTGTATCATTTTCTACATTATCCTTCCATCAGACCTTTGGTCTTCCTCTCCCTCTCCTTCCATCTACCTTCATATCCATAAAGCTCCTGCACACTTGGTCTTCTTCTCTTCGCATTACATGGCCAAACCACTGTAATCAGCACCTCCTCTGTTTCTTGTTAACTGCAACAACTCTGGAGGCTTAAGATGGCCTCCCACCACTCTCGGCATACCATCAATATATTTCTATCTTTGTCTTCCTCTAGCTGTTACCCTTCACCATCACATGTAGCACCACCTACCCTTTCCTCTTGTTAAATGCAACAACTCTGCAGACTTAAGATGTCCTCCCGCCACTCTCAGCACACCATCCATTTATTTCTCTCATTGTTGTCCTCTCGCTCTTCTACCTTCCACCATCCTATGGAGCGCTACCTAACCCTTTCTCTTATTAACTGCAGCAACTGTGCAGGCTTATGGCCTCCCACCGCTCTCGGCACACCATCCATTTATTTATCTAATTTTTGTCCTCTCGCTCTTCTACCTTCCACCATCCTATGGTGCGTAACCTAAGCCTTTCCTTTATTAACTGAAGCAACTTTGCAGGTTTAAGATGGCCTCCCACCACTCTCGGCACACTATCCATTTTCTTTCTTTGTCATCCTCTCGCTCTTTTACCTTCCACCATTCCAGTAAACACCACAGTCTCCATCTCATTTCTCCAGCTCAAGCCAACCAATTTTAATTTCTAACACTGTACCGTCAGTCCTCCGACGTGCCGTATCGTCTTCCTCGCCGGCGGATATAGTGGCCACGAACGCCCTTAGGTGATTCTGGTGATCCAACGCCCTTTGGAGTTTCTTCAGTTCGTGGCTGTACTGTTGGGCGTCCCTTTCGGCCCTCTCCCGAAGGGCTCGCATCTTTGTCTGGGCTTCATCCCTGTATTAAAAAATATCAAAATGTAATTTTGTTGTAAAAATTGAGGAACTGTCTCCATTATTATGGTCTAACCCTGTGCTGGTAACGGTCCGATTTCTTAAACAGTGTAAACCTAGGATACCATATTGTCAGTTAGCTAGAGACACGCAAATGGATTTCATAAGCGCATCTGACTCGGTTCTGTGTATGGCTAGGATCCAACATGGGATCCTAGCCAGACACAGAACCGGGTCAGGACATTTATGAACTCCATTTGTGTGTCTCTAGCTAACTAACAATATGGTATCCTAGGTTTACACTGTTTAAGAATTCGGGCCAAAGACATTGGACATTATTTTAGCATTGGAACATTTCCTGGTGGAGAGAGAGAGAGTTAATTTTTTGTCGTTAGACTTAAGAATTCCCTCAATATGCTCTTGTGAATATCACAAGTAAAAAGTAAATTTGAAGCACAGATTTAATATGGCCAATGAAATATAAATATTCTAAGGAATTTCTTACATTAAATGGTCGAATTTGAAATTTTTTACCATTGAAAATGAACGGTTTTTGAGATATGATTCCATTTATATGACTCAACTGACTATCTTAATAGATACGTTTCCATAGAAAATCATTAGAGTATTTTTTGCAATTACTTTTGCTGACTAACTTAATCTAACCTAGCTTAATATTATGAGGGACTTTGGGTCTTAATTTCGTAAATATTAAAGATTCCATTACAGAGATTATGTAAATAATCAAAAGCTTAAGATTTTTCTTATTTACCTCTCTGAATAAGCTTTCGTAACTTGGTCCATCACATCGCTCTTCTTCTTCACAGTTGTTGCTAGGAGTTTCTCCAAACGCTGACCCTGCAAGAACAACAACAATAAGAATAATAATAATAATAATAATAATAATAATAATAATAATAATAACAAGAACAACAATGATTATTGAACTCTTAGTAGTAGCGGTGTAGCAGTAGTAATAGTAGTCGTAGTATCGTTGATAAAAACAATAGCAGCAACAATGGTAATAATAAACATAATAACAACAGCAACAATAACAACAATTAGAGAAGACGATGAAGAGCAAGAAGAATTAAAGAAAAAGAAAGAAAGAAGAAGATTTTATTAACTATGTATTGACTCAGGGACAGTAGAAGCGCCCTACCTGTAGCATGAACTTGTCTCTCTCCTTCAGGAGATTTTCCAAGGACGTCCTCAACACTCTATTATCTGATAACACGGCATTCAAGCGGACAGTGGCCTGTGAATAATAATAATAATAATGATGACGATAATAATAATAATAATAATAATAATAATAATAATAATAATAATAATAGCTAAAACACTACTGACACCATCACACTAATTCCCATTTATCACTAAATATATAAAATAACTCTTATTTCCCTTAGCCTTATACTCATAACCCCTGATAAGTTAGCAAGAGTTAGGAAACAACAGACATAACTGTTATCCCCCCTCATCCCCAAAATCACTCGAAAATGTAAACTATTTCAACGACAGTGGCAAACGGGACTTGAACCCTGGTCCAGTGTGAATAGATGACTAGCACATAACCAACTGAACCATGGAGGTTGTGCCTAGTGTATTACTATAATTAATATGATGCATTTTCAACCACATTCGGGGCAGGGATGGAACGCGGGTCCTGTGATAACTGTTACAACCCCAAACAAGCTTGTTTCCCCTTTTTAACTACAAATAACTCTACTAAAACAATCATCGTTCATTTCAACCAATCAGCATTCACTTCTCCTCGAACAGCCAATCATATTGAAGTTTCTGACCTTACCCTCGACCCTACTTTGGCTGACCGTCTTAGTCCCAAGACCTCCCCACTGTCCGAGGTTTTATATACCCGGTTAAGACCGCCTGCTAACAGAGTACAGTTCCTATCCAGCAATTATCACCACATACCAGGAGTATTTTCCCCGTACCCTCTATTTAGTTCTGCCACCTGGAGCACCTTGGGTTTTGTATTGTATATTCGTTATTGTGTATTAGTTTATTGCTCTCCTGCCAGATATTAGTTAAAAGTTATATTAATTATCATTATTATTTCCTTGTTGGTTTTTGTCTGTTTTTGTTAATCTGTAGGTTTATATAAATTATTAAAGTTATGAGGTCTGTTTTTGTTAATCTGTAGGTTTATATTAATTATTATATTAATTATTAATGTATTTATGTCTGTTTTGTTAACCTGTAGGTTTGTAAAATCTCAGATTATAATTACAATTGTATTGGGTGAAATTGATATTACAATTGTTATAAATTGTTCACCTTATTTCCATGCCCTTCACTATTTCGAGCCAAATTACGAGTAGCCATTGCCACATGGTCATATATTAGCCCTGGGTCTCGGGCATGAAAAACTTGAATTTGGTATTTACCAGTCAGACCTGGGTGTAATACAACGGAAGTCTAGCATATAAGCCACTGAGCCACGGAGGTTGTACCTGTTGTATTCTATTTTCAAGCGCTTTGTTTGCTGTCAAGGCTGTTGATCTCTTGGCTTCCAGCTGTCTGGCAGATGGTAGACGCCTGCGAGATTCTCTTGTGCGTTTTTCGGCTTGAGTAATAGCCGTCTCTAGTTCGTTGATCTAGGAATAATAATAATAATAATAATAATAATAATAATAATAATAATAATAATAATAATAACAGTAGTAGTAGTAGTAGTAATCGCTGTAGTTACATGA
Source organism: Halocaridina rubra (assembly GCA_037179515.1). Classification (NCBI taxonomy): domain Eukaryota; kingdom Metazoa; phylum Arthropoda; class Malacostraca; order Decapoda; family Atyidae; genus Halocaridina; species Halocaridina rubra. The sequence continues at coordinate 78,041 of JAXCGZ010021030.1, read as the reverse complement.
CAAAAATAGTTTTTCTTCTTTTCATATAAGTTGAAAATTTATAATTAACATGAAGAATACATATTTGTTCATTTTCCATTCTAACGTACATGGAACTGCCTAATTAACTCCCCCAGAGAGAGAGAGAGAGAGAGAGAGAGAGAGAGAGAGAGAGAGAGAGAGAGAGAGAGAGAGAGAGAGAGATCGCATCATACTTTATCTTTCTCAGTGGCAATTAGGTCTTCATATTTAGCTTGTCGATCCAGCGTCGCTGCTAATTTGTGAACGGTTTTCTGGTCCCGATTTTCATTCTGGTTAGTAATCATAGATGTCATGTGACTTTCCAAATCTTCTTTTTCTTTCTTCAACTCTGTCAGGATTTTCCTGAAAGCAGGAAAGTGCTTTTTAGAGATAGACAAGTTCTGATTATCAATATACAAACAAGCGACATGAAAAATTAAATGGATTTCCAAATCATATTTTTCCTTTTCAATACTTTCAGAATTTTCCTGAAAGCAGGAAATTGAGATATGGAGAAAGAAAGAGTTTGAATATCACAACACAGCCAAATAAACATGAAAATCAAATGACTTCCCAAACTTTGGTTTCTTTTCAACTCTGTCACGATTTTCCTGAAAGCAGGAAAATGCGAATAGGAAGTAGAAAATTTTTGAATATTAGAACAGATGAAAAAGTGCAAATTCTGTTAGGATTTTCCTAAGAGAAGGAAAATGCAATTACGAGACAAAACACAAACAAACACCATTAAAATTCTGTTAGGATTTTCCTGAAAGCACGAGCATCCTAACAACTTTAGGATATATATAGAGATTATGGGACACAGCTATTCAAAACATCAGAACAATGTCTAAATTAGTACTTGTAGAATATACTACCTAAGAGCCATGAACGACTCGGAGTATGCGATTGGCTAAAGGATCAATTTTCCAGCACAGTTTCGGAGCATATCAAAGCCGTGTGCCTGCAGCGTGGGTCCAACAGCATGCTCGAACACCATACTTTGCCACTGATCATGTAACACTAGAACACTGTCCAAATTAATACTTGTAGAATATATTAAGCTAGGAAACATGATGACTCAGAGTTAGGGATCGACAACACTATCAATTTCCCAGCTTGCTTTCAGAGAATAACAAAACTGTCCTGGAACAATGATTGTGGAGAGAGAGCAACGTACCAAGTACGTATACTTGGGATCCAAATAGTTTACGGCTAGTTGCCTGGCTATCTCCGTGGCTCTAATAGCATTTTCGAATACTATACTTGCAACTGATCATGCACCCCTAAGAGAATTAATGCCACCTTTTAGAAACAGGGAATTATATTAGACTAAGTATTAAAAACTTAACCATGTTAAGAAGATAAACCAAGGGGAACCATCCCAGATGTGGAATAAGTTTTACTATTTTAAATCTTAAACTTTTTTTGGATTAGCGAAAAAGAAAGTTCTTAAGAGAGTTTGATCTGTCTACTGAAGTCCTCTGGGTTAGGCCTTGACATTCTTGATTTTTTATTTCAGGATTGTGATGAATTAACCTGATTATCTGTCAGTTGTTAGCTAATGGCAGAATTAGTTAATAGTAATCATAGAATTTATTTTCACCGCCTAAACCCAGGGTGTATTCAGTTGAACTGTCCGAGCAGAGAGTGGTTAGGATATGACATACAAAATTACCAATAAACTTATCTCTGTATTATGAGATGATGACAGTTGTTAGCATATGACAGAACAAGTACTGGGTACGTTAGTTTCGATATGATTCGTATTTGAGTCACAGCCTTCCAGTCCCAAGGCGTATTCAATTGAACAGCCAACTGGAGAGTGGTTAGGACATGACATATTAGTTTGCCTGTCAACTTACCTCTGTCTACCCAGGAGGACGGTGGCTTCGTCATGGTACTGCCGTCTGTTTCTTTCCATCATTCGATACTGTTTTCGAAGCCGGGCCAAAAAGGTCTCAGCTCCTTCCAACTCTACATCATCAGAGTCTTTCTTGTCGTGGCGTTTAGACATGGTCTGAAAAAGAAGCAGAAGAAGTAGTGGAAGAAGCAGATTCAGAATAGGAAGAAAAAGAAGAAGAAGAAAAGAAAAGGAGTTTTTATCAGATAGAAAATCCTGTTGTCTGCTTGGCTTACTCAATCTGTTTTTGTCATTTGTGTGTGAGTGTTTTCAATTTGTTGGCATAATTTGTAAGAAGAAGAAGCAGGAGCAGGAGAAGAAGAAGAAGAAGAAGAGGGAGACCGATATATAATTCCCATTATTTAACAGTAATTACTAACAGAAGAGATCATTTACCGTAGAAGCTCACTGAATAAAAAAACCTTCAATTTCTATTCCATAATGGAAGTATGTTTTAGAGTTACATTCCTAACTAACCAGGGGAAGGAGGAGGAGGAGGAGGTTGTTATTGTTGTTGTTTGAGTGCCTTTTTCTGCGTCTATTTTTCTAGAGTGTTTTTCTAGTTTTACTTTTTGTGACTTCATCTGAGAAAGGACAAAAAAGTAAAAAGGAAAGAGACTACTTATTTTGGCATTGTGTCTCCCTGTCTCAGTGTTTATCTATCCTCTTTTAATTTGGAAGTGTCAACAGGATCTGAAGAAGATAAACGGATATTTATTTATTACTTCTATTTACTTATTTATTCATTCATTCATATATTCATGTAGATGTTTTGAGATCTATCCAAGTGAGGAATTGGGTCTCTCTCTCTCTCTCTCTCTCTCTCTCTCTCTCTCTCTCTCTCTCTCCATATATATATATATATATATATATATATATATATATATATATATATATATATATATATATATATATATATATATATATCCATCTCTCTCTTCTCTCCTTTTCCTGGGGACGAGGACAAGAAAACTGCCTCCGTATTCCCCTGCGCATTGTAAGAGTCAACTACATGGGGCAGAGCAAGGGGACTGGGAATTCCAACTGTATTTCCCTCCAGCAAAGAGTCAATGCATACGAGTAGTTTCAGGTAGGAAAACTCCAAGCAGAACCCTATTCACTGAGGCTCTGAATATGCGGGGTTGTAGAACGCATGAGTGAGTAAAAGGAAAGAGATAGGAAGCATGGATGTGTTAGCACTGCGTTAAACAAAGATGAACGGTTGTTCTTTGATTGAACCACTCCCATTACAAGGGAGATTATGGGTCTTGTATATAGATATATTCATTTATTTATTTCCACCATTAATATAGATATTGTGAACTTATTGCTCCTGTTAATATGACACAGGGTGTCACACAAGGAACGGACTCCACTAGACTCTCCTTCCTAACCTTCAAGTGACTCTGTCGAAGATATGCTTTACGACATGATATGATATTGACTACATTACTATAGAATATGAAAAAGGCATATACATTAGAAATATATTGCTGATAAAAAATGGAATTTATGTGATACACCCTGTGAACTCAGCAGGCTGATTGAATACATCATTAGATATAGGAGAATATTAATAAAACATTTTGCTTATTATTTTGGGCTTCGAAATTGGAACAAATGTTCTGTGTCTCTCATTTAATAATCAGTTAAAATTGATATAAATGAATATTCTTTCTATTTATATATATGTTCATGATAAATACAAAATATAAATATATTAATACAGACGAATAAGAATTAAATTATTAAATTGGAAATAAATTATATAAGTATATTAACTCTATTTCGGAGACATTTAAACATCTTAGTTAAATATGTATATATATATATATATATATATATATATATATATATATATATATATATATATATATATATATATATATATATATATATATATATATATATATGTATATATATATATATATATATATATATATATATATATATATATATATATATATATATATATATTCCATCTATCTACCTTGGCCGTTTCCCCCTTTAATTAGGGGGTAGCCGACATCAAAAAAAGAAAACAATATGGGGATTACTTTGCTCAATGGGCAATGACAAGGGAGCTATCGACCATTCAGATGGCACTGCTGGAGTGCCACAGCCCATCCTCCCGGCTCTTTCACAACCTGTGTCACTTCACAACTGCCAACTCCCCTACTGCCCCTACCACAGGGCTACCTCCGTAAGATGCAGCCCCGTGGTAACAGCAGATGCCCATCAGAGCTGCTACACAATCGCTCGCCACTCATTCCTATTCCTAGCACACTCACTTGCTTCCCTCACGTCCATCCTCCTTACTCCATCCATCCACCCAAACCTAGACCTCCCTCTAGTATTTCTCCCATCAACTCTCGCATTCATCACCTTTTTCAGCAGTCTTTCATCATCCATCCTTTCCACATGGCCAAACCTTCTCAGAACATTCATATCTACTCTGGCTGCAATTTCTCTCCTCACACCCGTTCTTGCTCTAACCACTTCATTCCTAACCCTATCCAACCTCATTTCTAGTACACCTCATAACCTTACTCTCTCCCACATTCACTCGCAATTTCCTTCTCTCACACACCATTCCAAATTCTGACACAGTTTCTCCTCTGAATCTGCCACCACAACAGTATCATCTGCAAACAGCAACTGATTCAGCTTCCACTCGTTATCATCCCCATTCACCATTCTCAAACCTTGACCACGCACTCGCTCAGTCACCTCTCTTACGACCCCATCCATATACAAATTGAACAGCAATGGTGACATCATACATCCCTGTCTCAGTCCCACACTCACTGGAAACCACTCAATCACTTCATTCCCTACCCTAACACAAACTCTTCTGCCCTCATACAAACTCTTCACTGCATGCAACAATTTACCATTAATTCCATATAATCTCAAAACATTCCACATTGCTTCTCTATCAACTTTATCATACACTTTCTCCAGATCCAAAAATGCAAAATACACATCCTTACCCTTTGCTACATATTTCTCACATAACTGCCTAACTATAAAATTCTGATTTATACAACCTCTACCTCTCCTAAAACCACTCTGCACTTCCGCAATCACATTTTCCGTCTTATCCCTAATCCTAGTAACCAGTATTCTACCATACACTTTTCCTACCACACTCAACAAACTTATACACCTAAAATTATTGCATTCATACACATCTCCCATACCTTTGTATAGGGGCACTATGTAAGCAATCACCCATTCCACTGGCACCATTGACAACATAGAGCATATATTAAACACTCTCATTAACCATTCCAATGCAGTCGCACCCCCTTCTTTCAAAATCTCCGCTCTCACACCATCCATTCCAGGTGCTTTACCTGCTTTTGCTTCATACGATGCCCTTTTCACCTCCTCTCTTGTAATCTCTATTTCATTTTCATCTCTCATTATTGACACTTGAACTCCCCCCACTGCACTATAGCTGCCTCTCTATCTTCCTCAACATTCAGCAAGCACTCAAAATATTCTGCCCATCTTTTCCTTGCATTGTTCCCTCTTAACATCTGTCCATTCACATCTTTCACTGTCTCTTCCATCCTCAATCCACTCTATTCACTTCATAACAAAACTTCTTTTTATTCTCCTCGTATGACCTACTAAAATCCTGTCCCCACCGAACATTTGCCAACCTCTTCTCTTCCTCTACTTTCCGCTTGGTTTCCACAGTTTTCTCCCTATATCTTTCATACTTCTCCCTACCTTTACACTGTAGCCATTCCTCAAAAGCCCTCTTTTTCTCTTCCACCTTTATTTTCACCCCTTCATTCCACCACTCGCTGCCCCTCCTCATGCCACCTCCAACAAACCTCTTTCCACACACATCACTTGCATTTCCCACAAAACATTCTATCATCAACCCCCATTCCTCCCATAACTCCCCAACTTCTCTTTGTTTCACCCTGTCATATGCCACTCTCAACCTGTCCTGATATTCCTGTCTATTCTCTGGCTTTTTCAACTCTTCCACCTTCACTATTTCCCTTCTACATCCCCCCACTCTATTTCCCCACTCTTTTGCTACTACCACTTTTGCTTCAACCAAAAAATGATCAGACATCCCAGCAGCCATACCCCTAAATGCATGCACATCTTTCACTCTACCAATTATGCTCTTTGCTACCAACACATAATCCATCAGTGCTCTTTCTTTCACTCTTCCATTTGCCACTCTCATCCATGTATACTTATTTATTAACTTCTTCTTGAAAAAACTATTACCTATCACCAACTCTTGCTCCACACACATATCTAACAGTCTCTCACCACTCTCATTCCCACCTAGTACCCCATACTTTCCTACAACATCTTCTACCTCTCCATCACCCACTCTGGCATTCAAGTCACCCAACACAACTACATAGTTCCTTCTACTCAGACCATCCACACACCTAGTTAACTCATTCCAGAATTCATCCCGCCCTTCCTCACTTCTCTCACATCCTGGCCATACGCACTAACAAAAGCCCAACATTCCCTACCTATCCTAGCCCTCACCCACATCAGCCTAGATGACACTTCTTTCCATTCCACAACCTTATTTACCATCCATTCACTCAGCAATAATGCCACACCTTCTCTCGCTCTCCCCCTTTCAACCCAAGACACCCTACCTGTCACATCACCAAATGTCACTTCTCCTTTTCCTTTCATCTTCGCCTCACACAATGACAATACATCCATCCTCCTCCTACCAAACATATATCCAATCTCACATCTTTTGCTCTGTATCGTACTACAACCACGCACATTTAGAAACTCCAAATGTAGAGTTTGAGGAGAAGTTATTCTCCTCTCTACTCCCCTTCTTCTTTGACGTCTCGCAGGAGGTTAATACAAGGTGGGGGACTCCTAGTCTCCTCTCCTCGCCCACTTTTAGTCGCCTCTTACGACACGCAGGGAGTACGTTGGGGCTATTCTCTGATGCTGTGCCTGCCACCACATATATATATATATATATATATATATATATATATATATATATATATATATATATATATACATATATATATATATATATATATATATATATATATATATATATATATATATATATATATATATATATATATATATATATATATATATATATATATATATATATATATATATACATGTATATATATATATATATATATATATATATATATATATATATATATATATATATATATATATATATATATATATATATATATATATATATATACTGTATATTATTTATTTTTATAATGAAATATTTTTAGAAAGTATTTTAACTCACAAAACCCATTTATAGCGAGAATCTAAAAAGATTATAAAATTACATATACAACAAACTGTATTTTTACATACATAGAATAGTGATATTTCAACACAATAGTTAAAAAGATAGCGAGTATATACAAAGATCTCTCGCACTTGATGTGCAAAACAGCATAATAATACTCCAGTATGACTGTGTATCTGCGTTGCCATGGAAACCACCAAGCTTTTTTTCGTCTTCTTCTTTCTTAGTTAGATAAGTTATCGAGGCTTTTTCTTCTTATCCTCCTCCTCCTCCTCCCCCTCCTCCTCCTCCTCCTCCCCCTCCTTCTTCTTCTTCTTCTTCTTCTTCTTCTTCTTCTTCTTCTTCTTCTTCTTCTTCTTCTTCTTCTTCTTCTTCTTCTTCCTCCTCCTCCTCCTTCTTCTTCTTCTTCTTCTTATTCTTCTTCTTCTTCTTCTTCTTCTTCTTCTTCTTCTTCTTCTTCTTCTATGTACCTAAGTTCTAGGCAACCTCACTACATGTATATGTAGTCATGTCAAGGATATTGAAGGGACAAAAGTGGCTTATGGCGTCTCCTAAGCCCTGCTACCTTAGAAGGCATATAGAGTACATATGTTGAAATGGTCATTTGTACAGCTAACTACATTATGAACCCAGACAAGAGAATGGGAAATTTTATGGCTCTCCAGTTGAATAGTTAATTTTTTTTCTCTCTCTCTCTCTCTCTCTCTCTCTCTCTCTCTCTCTCTCTCTCTCTCTCTCTCTCTCTCTCTCTCTCTCTCTCTCTCTCTCTCTCTCTCTCTCTCTCTCTGACGCCTTGGCGCTATAAATTAATAAAATAAAATAATAATCTCTCTCTCTCTCTCTCTCTCTCTCTCTCTCTCTCTCTCTCTCTCTCTCTCTCTCTCTCTCTCTCTCTCTCTCTCTCTCTCTCTGTATATTTAATGATCATTTTCTTCACTGTACGGATAAGGCTTCGATTGTAAGAACTTCAAGTATTTTGTTTTAGGATTCATGAAAACAAGTTTATTATTCATATGATGAGACAAGTTTGTTATTCATTCAATTTTCATTGTTCTTCTTCTTGGTTTCTTATCTAAATTACAAAACCAGCTGGAAAAATATCAAATGAGTTTTCAGGGTTTTTTTTTCTGTTCTCTAAGGAAGGTTTTATTTTTATTTCAACCTGTATTTGCTGTGTATGTAATGATATACTTTTTGAAATGGTCATTGAGGATCTGTGTGTGTATTTACCTAATTATCCTTTCACGTCTGACAAGTCACAACATTTCCCATTTCTGTTTCTTTTTGATATATGTTTCTTTCGTGCCCAGACCCAAAAAGGGCAAATTTCTTTGCCTATGCTGGTGTCATCCCCATAAAATAAAATTACTTTTACCTAATTGAGCTCACCGGAAAGATCCCAGTGTTAGTAACTCCCCGTTGCCTGGTTAGTTACGTTTTTTTTTACTTACTAACACTAATCATATCTAATCTAAAAAGTATGAATGAAATTAACAATTATTGCTTCCTCGCTCAACAAATTCCAATCGTCGATTCTCCTTACACTAAAACAGTATTTCCTTATCTCCTACAAAAAGAAAAAAAAAAGTTTCATAAAGAAGTTACAAACTCTGACCTCTAGTTCAAGCGCCACACTCATCATTATGTTGCTCTTTATCAGCTAAGTCAAAACCATGAAGGAAATTAAAAACCGTTACTATATCCCCCTCTTCCTTGTAGATTCAAGTGATGGTAAGTCTAAGTCCCTTAGCCATTCCTCAAAGCTGAGATTACGTATCTCTGTCATCATCTCCGCAGCATGTCTTTGAACTTTTACCAGTTGCTTTTGTATGTCAGAGGAAGTGTCTGCAAACACATGTCCCCATATATATATATATATATATATATATATATATATATATATATATATATATATATATATATATATATATATATATATATATTATCAAATAAGCACATTACATATGTGAAAACATGAATCATTTTTTACCCCGACCGGGACTCGAACCTAGGACTTATGATTACTAAGTCAAGGCGCTACCACTACACCACAGAAGGTTTAAAAGGAATCCAACCTTATAGCTTATATCTGCTATACTTAGGAATGAACGCATTCTAACTGAATGCCACTATGTTCATATTACAGATTCCCCAACCTCACTCGTGGCTTCATTTTTAGCATTTAATTCAATTCCCAATCTCATTCGGGCCATGAAATTATCAAATAAGCACATTACATATGTGAAAACATGAATCATTTTTTACCCCGACCGGGACTCGAACCTAGGACTTATGATTACTAAGTCAAGGCGCTACCATGAGATTGGGAATTGAATTAAATGCTAAAAATGAAGCCACGAGTGAGGTTGGGGAATCTGTAATATGAACATAGTGGCATTCAGTTAGAATGCGTTCATTCCTAAGTATAGCAGATATAAGCTATAAGGTTGGATTCCTTTTAAACCTTCTGTGGTGTAGTGGTAGCGCCTTGACTTAGTAATCATAAGTCCTAGGTTCGAGTCCCGGTCGGGGTAAAAAATGATTCATATATATATATTACTTTTTACATAGTAAAAACAGTTAGAGTTCATTTATGTATCTGGTATGTTTACCTCTTTCTTATGCATCATAATTAGTCCCTATTCAACTGGGGATGGACACAGACATGTTAGAGCTGGGGAATTAAGACTGGATGCACTCACTAACTCCCGCGCTCTCTACAGTTGTTCTTCCTCTGCCATTTGATAGTTAAACAAACAAATATATGAACTGGTGACTAAACATGGCAAAATATAATAGTTATGAAATAATATAATAAATTATACATATAATTTTATTTTCCTATTTTTTTCATTTTTGCTTTTTATATTGAAGCGATAAGCATGATATATCTAAGAAAAAAACATTTGTATTTCTGATTTCGAAAAGAACAATAAAATTATTTTGGAAAATTATGTCACAGAGTGAACGAAGGATGTAAAGTGTTGGTTGCGTTGAAAGGAGTGATGAAGACTAGAGGGTTGGAAATGAATGTTAAGAAAGTTTTGTACGAGAAAGATGTTGTGCCAACTGTGATGTATGGATCAGAGTTATGGGGTATGAAAGTAAGTGAGAGACGGAAACTAAATGTGTTTGAGATGAAATGCCTGAGGAGTATGATTGGTGTATTTCGGTTGGATAGGGTTAGGAATGAAGTGGTGAGAGCAAGAACGGGTGTGAGGAGAGAATTGGCAGCCAGAGTAGATATGAATGTTCTGAGATGGTTTGGCCATGTGGAAAGGATGGATGATGAAAGACTGCTGAAAAAGGTGATGCATACGAGAGTTGATGGGAGAAATGCTAGAGGGAGGCCTAGGTTTGGGTGGATGAATGGAGTAAGGAGAGCCCTGAATGATAGGAGGATGGATGTGAGGGAAGCAAGTGAGCGTGCTAGGAATAGGAATGAGTGGCGAACGATTGTGACACAGCTCTGATGGGCATCTGCTGTTACCACGGGGCTGCATCTTACAGAGGTAGCCCTTTGGTAGGGGCAGTAGGGGAGTCGACATTTATGAAGCAACGCAGGTTGTGGAAGAGCCGGGAGGATGGGCTGTGGCACTCCAGCAGTGCCATCTAAACGGTTGCTAGCTCCCTCGTCTTTGCCCATAGAGCAAAGTAATCCCCCCCCCTTTTTTTATGTCGGCTACCCCCCAAATAAAGGGGAAACAGCCTAGGTAGATATTTAGTATTATATTTCGAAAAATAATAATAGTGATCTATTAGAAAGTATTATAATTGTCATGTAGAAAATTTTTTTTTTCTTTTGACAAATAATATTACTATATATTTATTAGCAAATTAAGTTGTTTGCGAGTTTATAAAAATATATAAATATATATCTCAGATGCGAATGAAATAAAAAAATGATCATTTAAAGAAAAATAATCTAAGCGTTTAACTTAGATAACTAACATAAACTCATATTTTTTATTTTCAAATTATCTTGTTTGTTTGTTTGTAAATGTTTAGTAGATTAAAATATATATATATATATATATATATATATATATATATATATATATATATATATATATATATATATATATATATATATATATATATATATATATATATATAATATATATATATATATATATATATATATATATATAATATATATATATATATATATATCTGAAAAGGAAACATCAAAATATATCTCAGATACGAATGTTTACGACTTGCGCGTGCAGCCATTTATAAGGAATTTTCACCAGTGTAGAACATTTTGTTTGAATAATAGAGGCAATTATCTCCTCATATTGAAAATGCAAAATATAGCTTTATTATTTTATACTAGGTTTGGTTACGTTTTTCTAGTTAGGTTTTCCTTAAGACTGACTAAATTATTCAAACTTATATATATATATATATATATATATATATATATATATATATATATATATATATATATATATATATATATATATATATATATATATATATATATATATATATATATATATATATATATATATATATATATATATATATATATATATATATATATATATATATATATATATATATATATATATATATTTATAACTTTAAGTAAGAGTTTATTTGATAATTATATTATATTGCATTTTGCTAATTAGTGTTAATGTTTAAATTCAGGTAGAAAATTAGATAAACGGAAAGAAAATTTAAGAAGAATAATAAGGAAATAAGAAGATAAAATTTTTTTAAAAATCCTTAGGAGACATTTTTCTACCGAAAGAAATTTATATGTCCATTTGAGATTTTTATAATCGAGAACAAAAAATAATATAATTTTATATATATATATATATATATATATATATATATATATATATATATATATATATATATATATATATATATATATATATATATATATATTATATATATATATATATATATATATATATATATATATATATATATATATATATATATATATATATATATATATATATATATATATATATATATATATATATATATATATATATATATATATTAACGTCTAAATTAATATTTAAAAACTAAAATAGACTTAAGAAAATATCTAGGGGAAAGATGAGAATTTCCTTCCTGTATCAAGGAAATTTACTTAAGCCAATGTGATACTAGCGGGTGCAGTTTCGACTCTGAGACCTGGAAAAAAAGTCTCGTTTTCGGTCAAAGTACAACGTTTAAGAGGAGAAAAAAAGTCATTTAAATTATAATTTTCTAGGTTGGGAGTCTTTATTTCTAGATGATAAGTGCCGTTACGAGCAAATTTAAGGAAATTCTAGGTCACAGTACCTATCTGACCGAGCCACGGAAGAGATCACTTGAAGAGTAAGTATTTTGATGTCTGTGGGTAAGCCTTTGCTTTTTTAAGACATTCTTAAACACGTTTGAATGTCTTGTTTTATTTAAGACATTTCTATCCGTGTGTATTTTACTCGGTATATGTGTATGTGTGGCTTTATGCGTCTACGATTTTTTTTCTAGTAATTCCGTCGTAATGTGAATTTTGTATGTGTGTTTTTTTAAGATTAAGAAGCATTTAAAGGGTGTTTTTATGTGTTTATTTTCGATAATTTGGTAAATATGCTTTCACCCATTTACATTTAACAGTGAAATTTGTTTTTCTTGTGTTTTGAACCAACCTTCAAAACGGTCAAAAATTATTTCTAACCTAACCTGACCTGACCAAAAAAAACGAGTCATTGACGACGATTTTGAGATCAGATTCGTTAAAAACACGTAAAAAATCTTAAACTATTGAGACCTAAGTAGTTTAGGGTGAGACGGGTGTAATGGTGAAAAAATACCTTTATGTAAGATGAATATCCACTAACTACTAATGTACATTGGCAAAATAAAATCTTCATAACCAATGGGTTCAAATAGGACAATAATACATTGCCTCCTCAAAAATAGTCATTTGAGCATTGTTAAATTTGTTTTTTTGTTCATAACTCCTCTTTGGTTAATGTGTACCTTTACACTCCCCTCCATCTAGGAAAACTTCTTATGAAATGTTATATTAGGTTAGGTTAGTTGGTAATCTCGCCCCCAGTTGATAAGTGAAGTGAGTATTTTCTAGTATTTTTATTTTTTTTAGATATTATTCATGTTGTCCTGTAGGGATGTGAAAGCAAGCTTTTACCCTTATTTCATCTGATATTTTCCTTTGAACTATGTTCACTATTGATTTTGCTTGTAATTCTTTGTTTAATAGGAAGTCACATTTAGAAAAAATTATTCGCAATGCGTGTCGTTCAAGTTAAAAACTGTAATCCTAACCTAGCCATACCTAACAAGGCATTGGACGCATGTACGTCTGTACATTAAACATCACGTGTAAACTAAGTATTTGTATGTTTGAATGCAAATTGAATGCAGTATAATATAGTACTTAAGTCTGTAAATTTCTAACAATATTGCCATTGAACATAGCCAAATTAGGGGCTCCTTCCCCCCTTCCCATGGGAAAGATTTATATTTTAACTAACCTAACCTGTTTTTCTTCACGTTTGTCTCAAAGTTTATATAAAATATGTGTAAATGGGGGTATCAATTTTAAATAGGCTATTAAATCTGATTTTCAGTTCACATTAACCATTAGATAGATGTAAGTGTAAAAAGGCCCAATGTATAGTGCCAGAATGGATATCCTACATTTATTTACAGGTATATTTTGCATGTTGCTTAAAACCTCTTTGGGGTGCAAGAAAAAAATTTAAAATAATGTTTAACCTCAGAGACTTGGGATATTGGGGTTTCATAAGCTGAAAATTCTCAATGGTTGACTGTTGGAGTCAGGAAGCAACTAACTGGGGTTCAATCCCACCATGGGTGTTAGAAAGGGCATCCAGACTTAATCCCCCAGCTCCAATGTGTCTGAATCTTATGACATAAAACGGTGCTTAATGTCTTTTAGGGGCATGTCCAAGGATTAAGTTTGTAACTAGTGACATACCTAGTAGTTTTGAGCCGATGGTAATATTCTTTCTACTGGTCCCCTGGGCATTGCTGGAAAACACTCAGCTGAGATTTTATTATATATAACAATAATACCAGCTTCGGCTGTCGGGTCTCATGGCAGAATAACCTTGCCCACTTACCTTGTGGATGATCCAAGCAGGGGTAAGTGTGGCAGCCCTTATTCCCAGAGAGCTATGAGGAGCAATGGGGGTATATTAGCTTCCTGTGAATCTGCACTTTGACTCGTCCACCCACCGTATTAAGGGGATTGCAACAACCATTGTGTATGTATGATAATAAAAACTGTAACAATATCATGAACACTTGGCCTTAGAAAAGTCAGTAGCCGAGTCTGGTTTTTTTTTCTTATTTCAGCATCAGAGACTGAACATCAGTGTAAGCATTTGATTGAAGTACTGTACTTTTATATTAAAGTAATCAGGGTACAAGGTGAAGAAAAATTAAATTGTGAGCGCAAAACCCGAAATACAGATGCGCAAAAGTACTTCCAAGCGTGCCTCGAGGTAGGTGTCGGGTTCCAGTAGATTTGATTGAAGTAGTGTTTAATTGAAGGATTTATTTTAAAGTTTGACACCTGGTCAGGCAAAGAAAATTGCGCTATAGATTTAATTGAATTTTATCTCTAAGTTTCATAATTTCCCCGGAAAGTGTGATCAATATAGCTAGTGTATAAGATTACTTATACCAGATATAATTTTAGTAATGTTTACAAGAGAGTAATTTCAATTAGATATTTAAACTTAAAAACAAAGAAAAATGAAGGCGTGTAATTATTTAATTACTGTATTGAAATATACTGTATGGCTGTTGGAGATGAAGACATTTGAACAGCATGTACATGGGAGAGCACACGTATGGTATTACAGCCTGTACATGGGAGAGCACATGTATGTTATTACAACCTGTACACGGGAGAGCATACGTATATTATTATAGTCTGTACATGGGAGAATACACATATCTTATTAAATAACACGTACATTAGATAATTTGGTGATATTTCCTACTGACTATAATCCTGACTGCTAAAATATATAACATTTTGCAATTCTCTCATAAATACCATATCATTGCAGTTATATTCACAAAAGTTACTGAATTATTTAGCTATTTCGTATTGTAAGAGGTATAATGTGTATAGATTTCTTTCCTACAAGTGAGAGTTGACCTTATTGTCGAAAAATGTACAAATTAAGAATGGAACAGTAGATAAGAAAGGCTTATTATTCATATTATGTTGTACAGTGGGCCCACATATTACACGATATTGAATTGCATGGTTTTTAACATGTGCGATTGGAAAATAAAAAAAAATAAAAAATTCCTTAACAAAATGCATTAGAACTGCAGATGCTCCCCATTTTATGAATATCCAATATAAAGTACTTTATGAACTTCCAGCATTAAGAACATGTGAAAAATGCAGTACCTATGCAGTGTACTATTATTATTCAGTAAGTTATGGATGGTTTCTGAGTTTCAAGAAGTGTGCAAAGTTGCACCATCTGTGTTTAGGATAAGAAAACAAACGTATTTTGCTCTAACACGACTTTATTATGTTATGTATATGATGTAGGAATGTGTGGTAGACATTTACTGTACTGTACACCCAATACAGTACAGTACATACAAAATGTCAGCTTAACAAACAATACAAGATATGAATGGCCGTTCGGAACGTAACTCGTCCATAAGTTGAGGAGTGTATGTACTTACTGTTTTTATGTTTAATGTTTTATTTTATTTAAGGTTTGATATTTAATTAAAATTGTATTTGGTAATGATTAAGCACATTATTGTAATCTAGACATGACTAACGATACAAGAGGTTGGGAATAGGCTATATTCAATGTGCATGAACACTTTACACAAGGGTCTTGACCAATTGTGGCTTTTTATTCATTCGGGGGGGGGGGGCTTGGGTACCAATTGGTAGCGTAAAGCAAGGTACCACTGTACTTTAAACTGTGATTTGTCTGTCCCTACCTCCTAGAATTTCAATTCTTGCTGTGAACCAACCAGGAGAATGGGCCATTATTGTGATGAATGAGAAATGTATGAAATCTCTCGTTCTTGAAGAGGTTACTATGTCCGGC
The DNA here is from genome assembly GCA_037179515.1 of Halocaridina rubra. Classification (NCBI taxonomy): domain Eukaryota; kingdom Metazoa; phylum Arthropoda; class Malacostraca; order Decapoda; family Atyidae; genus Halocaridina; species Halocaridina rubra. Next base: position 61,732 of record JAXCGZ010021030.1, on the reverse strand, counting down.
TTCTTTATGCCTTTTGTTATGGTTTTGGCCACTTGCTAGCCTCATAAAAAAATATAGGTCATATTGACCTACTTTACTCATTGTTTTTCTTTATTAATGACGTCAATTTTCCTTTCAAGAAGTAGCAGCGAGGACGAAGTTGTGTGGGTCGGTGAAGGGGAACCGGCCCCTAAGAAGAGACGTCCCCTTTTGGAAGACGACAGCGTAATTACCAGATCATGTGAGAGTCTAAGTAATTTTAGTCTATTGTGTTTGCTTGTTTCCCATTTTATGAGTCACTGTATATCCCCATTCGTATGGGGTGAACACGAAGACAACGCTATTACCAGATCCTCTGAGAACTTAAATAGTTTGGTCTTTACTGTGATGGCTTTTTTGCCAAGTTGCATTCCACTATTAATTCCCATTCACTTAGGGGTGAATACCAATGCAGTTGGCAATTATATTGCTTCTTTTAGTGTCATATATCATAATTAGTCTCTTCAGTGTGAGTGATTCTTTTCAGTAATTTTATTTAAACAGTTTGTAGAAACTATTGTCTACCTTGCTTGTGTTTTGTCCAGTCAAATATAATAGTTTTTTGCTTTTAGTATTTTACCTATCAAGAATTTTTTATAATTTTAAGGCATAATAACATCATAGCTCATATACTCTAAAGATGAATAAACACCAACAATTTTTTTTTCAATCCCACCATTGGGTGTTAGGAAGGGCATCCAGCCTCAGTTTCGTTTCCTCAACCTGTCTGTCCATTCCCATTGAAATAGAGATTAAATGTGGCATATAAAACTCCATAATAGAGAAAATCTTCTACTATAATAAAGATATGTATCTCAACCAATCTTGGTAATTATTTCTTTAATATTAAAGAAGTCTACAGTTTTACGAAATGTTATGTATCCCAAGTATGAAAACTGTTATTATTAATTTTCGTTTGTCTTTCACAGATTCCATTGTTAACCATAATACCCTGTTGAAGGGCACTGCAAAGAAGCTCTCCAACATATGGTCCTGGATGTCTTCCGTAATCACTCCAAGTATTCCTCTGGAGGCCCAAAGGAGAAGGCATAGATATGACGTAAGTATTCATCCACAGGATCAGGGGGCAAGGATCTTTTTCATGAGTTAATAACTCCTTTTAGCTCCTAGGGGATAAAGGACTGCCGATGTTCCCTTCATCATTTTGCTTGGGACATCCACAGCATAAACTAACAAGGATCTACTGCTGTGGGGCCCCACAACCAGCTGTGGCTGTCCTACTGCACGGCAGAAGAATCTTGCTCTCTTACTCTGTGAGTAGCCCAGAAATTTTGCAAGAGGAACCTAGTACACAAATATCCTGTCGATATTCCTCTTGATAAACCAAAGAAGATACATAAATATCTTGTATCTGTAACTGGATATGTATTAAAATATACAGATATATGTATTTATCACTGTATATATGTATTATTCAGGGAGAACCATGAAGAACATCTAATTATTTCAGTAAACAGGTACTGTATATTGCTCTCCAAAGATGTGAATTGTTTCCTAGAAATTTAACTTAATTTGCCTTTACTTGTCTGCAGTACAATAAGTACTGTTCAAGTTATTGTTTGCCATTTTATGTGCGTCCTAATTAGTTCCCATTTAAATGGGTGTGGACAAAGACAGGCTGGAGCTGAGGAGATAAGGCTGGATGCCCTTCCTATTGCTCTGCATTGGGCTCGAATGCAGGTTAGAGTTGAGTAAGTATTTAAGTGAATATTCACGTCCGATTTTATTTTGCAGAATGATATCGAGTACCTCGGGATGACCCATTCTAGCAGATTAAAAGATGGGCCAAAGATGCGACCTCCCATCAGTCGAACTATCGGTGTGACAAGAGACTTCAAGGGAGGCACGGGAGGCCTCTCGAGCATCGACAAAGGATTTCGTTTTAGTCCCTCATTGACATCAACGGTTTCAAAGAATACCTTTGGTGCGGCGCCCAAGTCGGTACTGAGTAGTCGATGTAAGTAAATCATCATGTGTTGTTTTATGTCTTCACTATGAGTCCCTCTTTGAATGGGGGTGGACGTTGTCAGGTTGGAGCTGGAGAATTTAGGATGGATGCCCTCCTTAATGCCCCACAGTGGGCTCAAACATGGGTGTGTCATTTTCAGTCATGCTCTCTAACTACTGTGTACCTAGTATAACTAACTGAACATATGAACTTTTGGTGTTTGAGTTATAAGACAAAATGCTTAAATTCTTATATGTTTGCTTGTACACTGCTCAGCCTTGGGAATTGACAAACCTCTGTTCAAGCCCACCCCAGGGCATACAGCTGTAGATCCCCAGCTCCAACCATTTTTCTGTCCACCACCATGTGAATAGGGGTTAATACTGACATATAGGGCAAGGAAAAAAGAAAAATCTTGAAAATCTGCTCACATAAAGACGTTTTGTGCATTATAGAAGCTCTATGTAATTCCTTATTTGTATGTACATACAAGACTTATAGAATGAAAATATCCTTGGGTATATTATAGCTCATATAATATGAAGATCTTTTCTTCAAGAGAGTTTTTCTTACAGTTAGCTATATCAAAACAAAAAATAGGGATGAAATGTCTGAATACTGGTAATATACATGAGGAAGCTGTTTGTGGCCACCGTAGCGGAGTGATAAAGTTCGTGGGTTTGCAGCTCGCCATGGTCTGAGGTTAGAGAGGGCATTCACTCTTGGAAATGGTTGCATTTTACAAATCAAAGTCCTTTGCAAAAAGGCACCATCCTAGACCTTAGTAGAAATGGGAATCTATGACGTAAGACTAATCAAGACATGAGATGTTTATACAATGTACTTTCAGCGTTCAGCAAGCACTCTTCAGCTGAGCACAGCATAGTGTCCCCAGTTAAGCCCTCCAGCTATGTCTCTTCGCTTCCTGTAAAGAGGTTGCACGGCTCAACAAAGTATTCGATGAAGAACAACAATGGCATCTTCAACTTTGCCAAACTCTCTGGAAGAGGAAGATCGTGTGTTTTTGAGGTGAGATATTCTATACTAAGTAATATGTTGTTTTCTTTATAAATATTGCTAAGCTATAACCAGGTTTTGACTCGTAAAACGTGGTTTTAGGTTGTACTTTTGGGTGACCCAAGCAGGGGGGAGGGGGAGAGTTGCAGTGGCCCTTAATCCCCATAGAGCTAGGTGGAGTGATAGAGGTACAAAAGTTTCGTGTGAATACGCATGCAAAGGGGATTACGAACATTGATATGATTATATTGTTATAACCAGGCTTAGCAGTACAGGGATAACAATAGAAAATAAATAGCAATAAGCAAAAACTAAAACTTCCATCCCCCCCAAATTGCAAACATGTGTGCGCAACAACACCCCTGCACTCCTCATACCTTAAACAAGATAAAACGACTGCTTATTACTGTTTTTAAGAATGATGCCCCAATTTTCCTTGGCCTCATCTGGAGGGCCTGATCTAGTATATCAATCAGGACAGAAGTATTTGTATTAATGTAATAAACAGATAGTACGACTTAGTTTTTGTTAATATGTAAATTTGTGATTAATAATACTTTTTTGGCATATGATCTTGTGTGTGTCTGTATTTTTTCCCTTATTGAACCTCGAGCTTAAGTACCTCTTCCTCAATAAACCCCACACATCAGAGTCTCTGGAGGGATATTCTAATTTACTGCGGTAGCGCATTGGTTAGAACACTCGACTCGGGAAGTGATAACCCCATGTTCGAGCCCACCGTGGAATGTTAGGAAGGGAAGTGATAAACCAGTCATCAAGCCCACTCAGGGTCGTTAGGAAAGGCATCCAGCCATAAATTCCCAGCACCAACCTGTGTCCACCCCCAGTTGAATGGGGATTAATAGTAACAAAGAAAGCAGCAACCTATGTAGTGGTGTTTATGTGTGTCCACATTTAATTGCCTACGTTGATATCTTTTCGCCGAATCAAAAAGATGGCCCCAAATGGCCCACAGTCACCAAATGATATATAAATAATAACTTTTAAGTATAGATTTACGATGCCCTTGAGTTATGATGAGTCGTGGTTACAACACATTGCCCATAATTAATTTTGCTTCTTTTTTTTTAGCATTTTTGGCCTGTATTAAGTCTCCCAAGCATATAGCAGCACTTTGTAGTAATGGAAAACCATCACCGTGGGAGTGAAATTAGAGATCATGAAATGCATGAAAAAGGGAGAAACTTTACTACCGCATTAGCATAGGTACTTATTTAGGTGTGTTCCGACCTGCACTGAAATTCTTGTTACGTCACGTTTCAGGAACAGAACTCTTGACGTAATTAGATGACCCCTGTATTCTTCTGCAACGCCTGAAACCTATTCTCATTCACTAAAGTTTGTTTTGAAAATTGAACATGTTCAAAACATTTCCAAGCTAACTTCAACCATTATTATATTCTGTTGATATCACGATTAAGTTTATCCGCACTTTTAATCCCCTTTTGGAAGGGGGTGGACACAGACAGGTTGGAATTGGGGAATTAAGGCTGGATATCGTAATAATTATAAATTTTCCATTCTTAGCTTGTAGAAGATATAACTTCACTCACTATTCATACAGATTCATTTTTAATTTGAGTTCCTCTCTATTGTAGTAAATTATTATTATATTTATTTGTATTCAGGCATACAGACATGAAGATAAGCAGGAGTACAGGAAACTTTTACAACAGTACGCCAATCATGAATCATCGCCTTTTCCTATTTTTGCAAAGTCACCTTCCTATTCGTCAGTTCATTCCAACAGGTATGTACGTTTTCATCAGTAGATACTTTCCCTGTGTTCATTAGTTAATCCCAACAGGTATGTACTGCTTCATAAGTTAATTCCAACAGGTATACTCCCTGTATTCATTAGTTCATTCCTACAGGTATGTACCTTTTAATCAGTTCATTCCAACTGGTATGTTCCCTTTATTCATTACTTTAATCCACCAGGTATGTACTTCTTCATCAGTTAATTCCAACAAGTATATTCCCTATATTCATTAGTTCATTCCAACAGCTATATTCCTATTCATTACTTCAGTCCACCATATACTGTTTCCTCATTTCACCAATTAGATTTATTTCTTTTCTTCTGATCATTCCAGCATGTATGTTATTTTTAGTACTTATATTGTTATAATAATGAGGTAAACAAACCTATACCTCTGCAGAGAATGCAAGATGCATTTACACTCCTCTGTAGGGGGAATAACGTCTCGGAAAATTATCTTCACATTCATTCTTCTGCTGAAGTTACCAGGGTGACCACACCTGAACCAAAAGTTCAAAAATTTATTGGTGGGTTCATGATTTAGAAAACTTTGAAAAGAGGTCATTCCACTATTACGGGCTATCCTCTTGAAGTTAGTGGTATTGCCACAACTGATATGACGTCCCTTGATAGGAAATATTCGTGGATCGTTTTGATACACGAACAATAAGGTAGTTATATGTGTGATGGAAACCCTGCCACAGAGACAACACTTTTCCACCAGTACCTAGATTAAAAAGCGATAGCAAGGGGGAGTTTGTCAGTCATGGTTCTCTTAGTTGTGTGTTTAATGGAAACCCGCCACATAGACAGCATTTTCCCACCAGACTGTAGGTTAAAAAGCGATAGCAAGGGAAAGTGTAAATCATTTGGAGTTGAGAACCACATCCATGCAGTCAGGTGCTGCCCAGTTGTCTTATTGTTACACTTCCTGTTTACTGCAGTATAAAGAGTTCACTATTACTCCACTCTTCCCTTACCTCGAAGGTATATTGTTTATTTTTTCTATTTCTGGGATTAGCTGTCTCTTTCTGCCTGTTAGATTGTAATAAGAAATATAATTTAGAGAAGGGAATGCCAGCCTGTAACTCATAAAAAGGCATACATGTACTGTACTTATATTTATTAACGTTATATAATGTGATCACACACTTTATTTGTTAGTAGTTTGAGGTACTTGAATCGTCTATTAATCATTTGTGTTGAGGTATTATATATGAAAAGTGAAATTTACAAATTTGCATCTCTTTTTTTTCCTCATGAATCAGCCGAAGTACCAGCCCCCAGAGCATCATATCACGAACGCAGCTGAGCTCAAAATGGACAAAAGACGTCAGTGCTCGGATATTGTCAAAGCCTGCCTCTTTTTCCTCGTCACCGAGGTACGTTGTAATCTTTTCCCTTTAAAAGTGCAAAATGGCACTTGTTTTTATTTTTTTATTTATTTGATTGCTTGTGTGGTTGCCTTATAATGAAGCAATGCTTTTAGCAGAAAATCCTTGCCCACTTACCCTGTGGATTACCCAGGCGAGAATTATTGCAACCCAGAAGCTAAAACGGAGTAATCAGGGTATATTAATCTCTGGTGATTGTGTGTGCTTTGACTTTCCCACCTCACTTAAGAAGGGGGATTGCAGCCATTTTGTGTACAGATTATTGGTGATAGAGAAGTGGGAATTCCACTTTTATATTCCTTGCATATTGTAAGAACTGATTAGAAGGGAGAGGCTTGCAAAGAGCTGGCAATTTCATCGTCTTGAACTCTCTCCCTGCAAGCTGTCAATGAAAGTATTTACACCTCAGTGCAGGGGTGTGGCTGCCATCACTTATAGGAAAAATGTACTGCCTCCCTCAACATCTAACTGGCTACTGAATCATTGAAGTACCACTTAGCTGGTTAAAATATTGACTCTAAGTATGGCATCATGACTTCAAATGGCAGATATCAATTTCCTCTCCCACTTGAGGGCATGGAGCGCTTTTTGACATTACAGACACTCCCTAACTTCCAAACAAGTTAGGTTCTAGAAGTCTGTTCGAAAGTTGTGTTTAGGTTAAAAAAAAGTACTGCACAGTACATACATATGCAGTACTGTACAGTACTTTGGCTAAGGACATTTAACTATTACATAACACAAAGTATACAGTATTAATGAATTTTAATACAGTAATTATAATGTAATAATACAAAACAGTACAGTAATACATACATTCATAAGTTGGTATTTTTTTGTTCGCATCTGTGAATGTTCGTAAGTAGGGAAGCTTCTGTATTAGATTGACCAATATATCACACTCACAATTAATCCCTGAGTGAAATACTTTCAACAGATGTCTGATTTGCTTCATTCCACTGAACATCTGCTGGTAGGGATGAGGATGGCTAGTATTGATAAAGTCGAGCAACTTCATATATTTTAGTTATTGCCAAAATGATGGATAAAATAGCTGGATTATATTATTCTTTTAGTACTGCTACTATTTATAAAAACCATAATGCCCCATACAAAGGGATGGCTGAGTCAGTGCAGGATGTGTTGGGTATGATGAGCTCTGCCATCCCTTCTTTGTTTTCAGTTGTGGCCACCCTTCAGACTTAAGATTTTATTTAACATGGATGGGATAATTATCATATTGTTTTCACTTATTTCAGGATCCTCAGCAATGGCGGCTTGAATACTGGAAAGGCATTTTGGAATGGCACCTCGCCCCATTCTATAATTACCTTGAATAGTCAAACAGACTCACAAAAACTCAAAGGTATCAGTTAATTTTTGTGTTTAATGTTATATTTGTTATTGACATCAAAGTTAAAATTATTCTGATAAGGCTGTAGCAAGTTACAAAGTTCTTGTGTCGAGGTGAAGGTTCTTTTGTGTGCAAATCTTCAAGTGAATATAAAGCGATAATTATTTTAGTTATCAAAGCTTTTTTTTCCTATTTTTCTTCATCTGCCTTTGGCAGTAGTCAGCCCGTAACTTAAAATATATATTTTAAGTGTCACGTTATCCCCATGCAAAAGGGCATGGACATGTTGGAGCTGGGGAAATAAGGCTGAATTCTGTCCTATTAACCTGCTATGAGCTTTAGCACAGGTTTATCATTTCCTGATTCAAATACAATAACCACTGCTCAACCACAGCCCTCATTAATACTTATTTTTTAGTAATGTATTGATAATGATGAATCAAGCAAGATGATCACTGTTAATGTTCCCTGTTTTTTCAGACTCTGAAGATGACTGCGTCATAATTGCCGAGGAAATTAAAGCTCCTTCGCGGAAGAGCTCTCTAGAATGGACCATCCTGGAGTCGCCTGTTTTCCACAAGGGATGGCAGAAGGATTTGTAAGTGAATTTATTTTTTCTATTTAATACACAGGAGCTAGACTATAAATTATGTATCTCACTCTGCAGATAATTGCAGGTTTTTAATTTGTTTTATATTCTTCAAATCATCATCCAGTAGTTATCATTGTTATTAAAAATGACCTTGGTCTCATTTACTCTTCGCATTTAGTTGTTTGACATGATTGCATGTGTGAGTAGGACTGCAGTAGCCCAGTAGTTTGAGCGCTCAACTTGGGAAAGACAAATCTGTGTTTGAGCCAATTTGGGAGTGCAAGGAAGGGCATCCAGCCTTAATTTTCCTGTTCCAACATATCTGTGACCACCCCCATTTGAATTGGGATTAATATTGACACGAAGTATGGCAGTACTTTCATATGTGTGACTAATGATTAGGTTTTCATTTTATTCTTAGTCTCCTTTTCTTGAAGGAGGGGAGGCAAGAATACCTCCTCCTTGTTCCAGTGTATGTCGTAAATGTCAACTAAATGGGGGACAGTGATTCCCATCCTTTGTATTTTCCTCCTGCAGAGTCCAAAGCTTTTTGCTTTTACTCAGCCACCTTCCATATGAAGGATTATGGCTTTTATAAATAGATAAGATTGATAATTAAAATAACAAATGATGATTATTCCAGGGAGAACAGATTCAATACCCGTGCCAGACTGAAACAAGAGAGCGCCAAGAAGGTGGCTGAACAACACAGGATCTACTCGGAGGTGCGGAAGCAGTCCCGTCCGTCTCTGGAGGAGAGAATAGCCAATCGTTTGAAGCAGCTTGATTTATGTTATGCAACAAAGATAGAAGAAATTAAAGATGAAAAGGAAGATGAGAAAGATGAAGAAGAAGAGCTCCCTGAATTAACTTCTGTTATGATTGTAAGTGTTTATATTTACAGGTGAAATTGGAAACTATATTCACTTAGGCAATATTTATATGACAAGGTTACTCTCCTATTTTATGCTAAGATAGTGCTTTGTTTTTGACGAGAGAGAGAAAAACGATATTGTATTTAATATCATGCTTGTATATTTGACTTTCGTTCCATTTCCAGGAAGTAATAGAAGATGCCCTAGACAACAGGAATCCAGGGCAAGTATTGGCAGATAAATTCAACATCCAGATTACAAGACGAGATATCGCCACACTCGCTGGTTTGAACTGGCTAAACGATGAGGTAAAAATGATAGCGATCTTGTTTCTTAGACGCATTTTCTTAGATAGTTTGATGCTTTTTCAAATTTCCTTTTACTTATTTTTGTATTAATCCTTTCTGGGTAACATCACTTTATTTTTTGTCTTCTCAATGTTTGTCAAGGAAAAGAATATCGTGGTTTGCTATTTTATGTTTCACTATTAATCTCCGTTACTGATTTATACCTTTTTGTCACGTTATAAACTTACTGTTGTATACTTCTATGCCATTTATAAACTTTACTCTTTTATACTTCTTTGTCAGGTTATAAACTTTATTCTTTTTACCTCTTTGTCAGGTTATTAACTTCTACATGAACCTCTTAATGGAGCGGGGTAAGAACTTTAACTATTTAAATGTATATGCTTTCAACACCTTCTTCTACCCAAAGTTAGTCAAGATGGGATACTCTTCAGTGAGAAGATGGACCAAAAAAGTAAGTAATATACTATCTATATTGATGAAATTCTTCCAAAACAATCAATTTTTCGTGTATCAATGAAATAGGCAGTGTGAACATTCTCCTAGTAAATGATAATCAACTAATATCTCTAATGGGCATAATTTTTCTTTATTTTAGGTGGATATCTTTAGCCATGATTTGCTGCTCGTTCCTGTCCATCTGGGGATGCATTGGTGCCTAGCGACTATCGATTTTCGCACAAAACACATTCGCTATTACGATTCCATGCTTGGGGACAATGAGAAGTGTCTAGAGGTATGTACCAAGTATTTAAGTAGTTGTTGTTGTTCTTAGCTGCCAGCCAAACAGCCTTAGTCCCTTAGGAAGGCATAACCGATTGCGGGCTTTCCTACAGAGCTCTCAGGGAGTGTATATCGTGATGGTAGCATGTGTGGTTGTATGCTGGGCAATCTTCTTTAAGAAGGGGCCTCATGCCCTGTGAGGGGCAGGGGTTGGTTTTGGCACTATTGCCCCTTCTCCGAGTTGCAACTGTGAGGGTGAACAATAACAAAGACACTGCCATGTCAGGTCCTGATGTTGTTTGCCGTTTAATGTCCCTATTAATCCCCATTTGATTGCGGGTGGATGCAGACAAGTTGGAGCCGAGGACTTAAGGCTAGATGCCTTTCCTAACTACCAACTATTATCCAACACTTCCATACGGTAACACAATGACAGTAAGTATTGGATATTATATAAAGTTTTCATAGCACAGTAACTCAATATTTATAATGCTACCAATTTATTTTTTGTTCATGTAAGTACTTAATTCTAGTTATATGATCTAGAGTTCCTGTATGTTCTAGAAGATAATTTTGAAATTGATCATCTAGTACATACAATGGTGTTGATATGGATTCTTTAAGAAAACACTCAGCTCTGGCCTCAAAGTGTATTACGAGAGAATATATACATACAGATTTACAAGAGATTATACACCTGAATATACATATATATTTACAAGAGGCAATATACCTAGGCAAATGAGAGGCATTAGACTTGCGTGGCTAACAGGGCATGAAGCTGATGCATGATTAACAGGGTATGAGGTTGATACATGACTGACTATACTGTATAGTATTGCATTATTCATGAAGAGAACTTATCATTCACTGTCCTCCACAAACCACCCTGTTCACAATACTATATAACATTCCAAGGCTCCAACAGCCAAATTGGTCGTCAGCTATCAGTAGAATGTACTATCTAACAGCCGAGTACGTAATTGGCCAACCAGCTTGTTAAAGGACCACTTAACTCATATATTCACAAATGGCTGCAATCCTCTTTGCAAGGGGGGTGGCCAAGTCAGAGCACACATTCAACTAAAAGTCAAACATATCGAGAGCACTCCTCTTAGCTCCTTTGGGATAAAGGGGTGCCACAATACCCCCTCCACCCTACTTGGGTTATCCCCACAGTTTAAGTGGGTAAGGATCTTCTGCCATAAGGTCCATCAACCACAGCTGGTTTACATATTGAAGTATTATACGTGTAGATGTAAACATTAAGTTTTCAATTACCTCTTGTGTATATACTCTACTGTACAAATGTCAAACTATCACTGTCCTTAACTTTATTATCCTTTACAGGCCCTTGTTAAATACCTGGAATCTGAACATCAAGACAAAAAGCAGTCTAGCTATGATACCAGTGGATGGACTTTGGACAACGTAAAGGTGAGTCTTTTATATATATATATATATATATATATATATATATATATATATATATATATATATATATATATATATATATATATATATATATATATATATATATATATATATTAAAGTCTCCTTTTGTAACATTTCAGTCCTGGATATGAGTTCAGAGCTATTATTAGCCTAAATAAATAGAATCCTTTCGAAAATTTATCTTAAAGGTAAATCCTATTGATAACAATTCTTTCAAGATGATCCCATATCCTCTGAAGCCATCAAAAAGGGACATAGCTGGGCATCATCACACTTTGTCCATCCTCACCCATTACATCAGCATTTCTGAAAAACAGAATCTTCGTAGATTTTTAGTAAAAGCGTAAAGGGTTGGATAGAATGTAGGTTGTTGAAGTGAGTTTAGTCATTCCGTTTCACAGTATTTTTTCTTTGTTGTCAGGAGCATGCCTGTGATTGTTTAGGAAAATGAGAGAGAAGTTATGTGGGAGAAGGTACAGGTAGCATTGAAAGTAATGGAGGCAAGTTAAAATGCCAGGGTTAGATGAGTGTCATGTAGAATGCCTGGCAAAAGGTGAAGAGAGAATTGTAAGATGGATGGAGAGCCTATTGAATGTTGGTTTTTTGCAGGCTTGAATGTTTGTTTTATTGAAGGGAGGGTCCCAATTGATTGGAGGAATCGTCTCTGGCACCACCTAATGAAGGGAAGGAGATTAGTGCCAATGCAGTAGTTTTAGGGTAGTTGATAAGGCATATGGAAGAATGTTGATGGAGTGTGTTGCAACTGTATGGAATTGGAGGAAGTTTTTTAAATGCAGTCAAGAGTGTTTACATGAAAAGTAGACTGTGTAAGTAAGTCAAGAATAAAAATTGCTTGGTTTGAGGTGAATGTGGGGTTACATCAAGCTTGTTTAATATTGCCATGGTTGTTAAGTGTATACAGTAATCCCACGCTATTTCGCGGTTCACCTATCACGGATTCACTGTATCGCGGATTTTTTTTTGGTAATTATTGTTATTATTATTATTATTTATTTATTTTGTGTGTGTGTGTGACACCAGGATGGGCCAAAAAATGATAAAATAACACAGCCTTTATCAGGCTGTAAAGAGAAACAGAGATGGAGAGTGTAATGACCTGTCAGATGTGAAGGGATTATAAAAGATGTGTAATGAATATCCAGCTCTCTGCTGTGTTTTAATGTACCTCTGCATCACTTTAATGAGTCTATTCCAATAATTCTCCTTAGATATTTTTATTATTATTATTATTATTATTGGCAACAATAATTTTCCTTTGATGATGATTGTGGAGATTATCATCATTATTATTATTATTATTATTAAGGGCTCATCATTGTTTGTACATCTGTTGGTTTATTTACTTTAATAACTGAGTACAGTGCCCCTCCCTAGTTGGCTGGAACAAAGTGAGTGTGGAGGGTTGGGTAGAACAGAATGTTGGAGAGAGAGAGAGATCTTTAATTGACTCTTGTTCATTCGACTAAAACTACATTATTTATTGTAAAAATAATGGTTTAAGTAAAAATTCGTAATAATAATGATATTAATAATAATAATAATAATCTCCACAATAATCATCAAAGGAAAATTATTGTTAAAAATAATAATAATAATAATAATGATGATAATAATAATAATAATAACAATAATAATAATAATAATAATAATAATAATATCTAAGGAGAATTTTTGGAATAGACATCATGAAAGTAATGCAGAGGTATATTAAAACCCAGCAGAGAGCTGGATATTCATTACACATCTTTTATAATTCCTTCACATCTGACTGGTCATTACACTCCATCTCGGTTTCTCTTTACAGCCTGATTAAGGCTATTTTATCATTTTTGGGCCGTCCTTGGTGTCATAATCATCTTAAATGAAAAAAAAAAAAAAATGTTCCTACCTCGCGGAAATTCACCTATCGCGGCCAGTCCCGGAACCGAACCCCCACGATAAACGAGGGATTACTGTATATAGATAGGAGTGGTAAAGAAATTAAATGAAAGAATGCTAGGCAGAGGCTTGGAATTAGTTGGAATGACTGGGAGGTTGTGGATAATGAATCAGTTGCTATTTTCAGACAACACAGCACTGGTGGCGGATTCTGAAGATTAATTGATGCAGTTGGTGGCAGAGTTTGTATTAGTGTGTGAGAGAAGGAATTAGATTCTTTAATATTAGTAAAACTAAAGTAAAGATTTACGAGGACTGTTGAAGTTGGCAGAGAGTAAATGAGGAGATTCTCGAGAATATTAAAGTTTTTAAATACTGTATATAGGATTGCATGTACCAGTGAATGGATAATGGAAGAGATAGTGCAGGAGATTGGAATGGGTGGAGAAAAATTGTTTATAGGTGACGTGACCAGTTGGATTCCTCGCACCTGCTAGCACGGTAAATTGGGATAGGAGAGTAGGGAGGCGTTGCGATGAGGTAAACCAGCCATGCCTGTTGGGCCTCACAGCAGATGTCACAAGAGCCTACCCCGCACCCACCCATCCCAATTTGCAGTACAGAGCAGATGCTGCAAAACCTTTTGGCCTGCATTGCATCATGCACTTTTCCAATCGTCAGTACCCTCCCTTCCCTGAAACACATTCAACAACTTCACCATCCATGCCACTATTGTTTCCCCATCTTTTGACAAGCATTCTACGTGGTATTCATGTAACCCTGGTGCTTTCTTAGCTTTCAGTGCCACCTCTCATAACTGCCAAATTATTCTCCTCGTTCACCTACAACTGCAAGCACTGCCTACTTCTCTATCATCATCCACATTTAACAAGTCCTTTAAATACTCAGCCCATCTTACACTCACCTTTATCTCATCCTCCAGCAACTCTCCCATCTGTTCCTTTAACCCTCTCCTCGTTACAAGACTCACCTCCTTATGCTTTTCAACTCTTTCCAAAATATATTTTTATTCCTTTCAAAATTCAGAGTTTATAATATGATTAAAAGATGATCTTTGGCACATACATTTCTCTATTCATGTAGTTTTCAGTCTTTCTGACATTGTTCATACCATATTGATGCAAAGAAACTTAATTACAAATTTTGCGTTTCAGAATATTCCTCAACAAATGAATGGATCGGATTGCGGTATGTTTGCTTGCAAATTCTCAGAGTATCTTTCAAGAGATGCGAAGATCACCTTCGATCAGCAACACATGCCTTACTTCAGGCAAAGAATGATATATGAAATTGTATCTGCAAAGTTGATGTAGTAAGAAAATTCTGTTAGTGAAATTGTATACTAAAATTATCTCTCTCCTACATGTGAAAGCTATACGTATCCAAATATTTAGTTTTAGTATATATATTCCTTGCTACAATGATGCAAGAATATAATTTTGTTCTTTTCAGATATGTCATATACTGCTAAAATCAGCTGGGTGACCACAAATTTAACAAAAAAAACTGAATTGGCAAGGTTCCAAAATACCGTGCCAATTCTTGCCTGTTTCTGTTAGTTGCTTTACAGCAAGGTGTAAAAGGAGTATAAACCATTTACTTAATTTTCCAAACAAGGTTCGGTTGTAACTTTGCCTAAAATTTCCTTTCTATGCTAGCAGTGAGGCCACTACTCCAATAGAGAGACTGTTGTGGCGGGACCTTGGTATACCCTACAAGAAAATGATCAGGTTACACAAATTTTTTGTTTACTCATACGATATACTGCAAAGACGAGTGTAAATATCTTGACACCCAGGGAACTTGACGAAATCCGTTGTAACAAATAAGTAAAATGAAAGTGAAATATCTCCCGACACACGAGGAACATAGTGAGAAATCTGTCCCATCACGCTGGGAACACATGTCTAATATGTACCTCACTATTTCCTAATGTAAGAAATATGAATGGAATATATATTTACCTAATCATTATAGCTATCTTGTAATCAATCCTTTAAAGTGCAGGATATATGAAACTGGATATAGTACTGTACAGTTAATTTTGACTGTAATAGTGGTCTGTAACACATGGGCCACCAGCACATCTTATGATCTTAAGTTTGTACATTGTTTAACTATTGTACCTGCTAGTTGCAAAATAATATTTATTACCATTTACTGAGATTATGAATTCATGCAGTGCTATTACAGTACTTTTTTCAAGCTGGAATTTTCTTTTATTCCTAAAAAAAATTGTACTAGGTATATACGCATATTTTATTTACTTACAAGGATAAAGCACGAGATGACAATAGATCTGCTTTTTGAAAGAAGATGGGTCATAAGAGTTAGAAGGAGGAAAAGAGTTCTAGATTGGAGGTGGAAAGGAAGAGGCAGTCACTGCACCAACGAATCTGCAAACTATAACTTCACACAGTACCTGTGAGACGAGACCCCTTAGTGTGTTACACGGCCTCAGCAGCAGGGTAGAGATGCACTTCGCCAACTCATAAGAGCATCAGTGGAAGTAGTAACAATAGAGAAAAGACTTGGATGATACCTTACAGCAAAGAGAAAGAGAATCCAGATTAGAAGTAAGAGAAGGGTCATTGATGAGTCTGACTGCCTTAGAATCAACCATTAGGAAGATAAATATAAGAAGAAGCACCCCAGATGTACAAGCAATAATCTAAGGACAAATAAAACCTTTATAAACTTTTAGTAACAAAAACGAGGAAATAGTATTGAAAGCAAAACAGAATCCCCAGTCTTATAGATGCAGATTTAGTCATTTGGATTATATGATTCCTTCAAGACAAGTTAGAGGCTATCTGGACTCCTAATATCTTAATAGAATTTAGAGGGTTTATTTTGTTAGTTTCAAAGACAATGGAGCTATCATGAGGAGATAAAGAGATAGCCAGAAGCTGCATCTTGAGGGCATTAAATGTAACTAAGATTTGGGTGCCCCACTTAGATGCCCTCCGTATATTGGAGTTTATAGTTCAATAAAGCGTTTTATGAGATTGATGAAGAGTTATAGATGAAGGTCAAGAAGAGAAGGCACAGGAAAATGAGGGGTAGAATTGTCGGCAAAGGTGTGGAGAGGAGTGGGATATGGGTACTAGAGAAGATCGTTGATGAAGAGTAGGAACAGAGTAAGTGAAAGAACAGAGCCCTGTGAAATACCATTGGTAAAAGGGAATTGGAAATGTGTTATATTCAAGATGTTACAAGTGAAAATTTAGCCGTTTCCAATACTTTAGAGATAGCAAAGATAAGGGTAATTGCTGGAAGGAATAGAATGGTCACCCTTCTTAGGAACAGGCTGATCTAGAGTGTGCTTTCAAGATGAAGGGTAGATATTGGATGAGAGAAGGAGGCGAGAAAGACGGCAAAGCACGGGAGCCACTTCGCCTGCAAACTCCTTAAGGAACCTTGCAGGGATACCATAAGGTACGTCTTTTAGAGAGCACATAACCTTATAGGCTTTGTGTTAAGAAAGACTTGAGGAGAGTATAGGGTTAGAGAGGAGTAAAGCATGAGGGAGAGTTGCGCTGGAATTGCTTACTGAAGAGTTGGTAGAAAAATGAGAACCAAAGAGAGTGACTTTGTCAGTGGAAGCCAAACTATAGAACCATCAGGACGTAT
Source organism: Halocaridina rubra (assembly GCA_037179515.1). Lineage (NCBI taxonomy): Eukaryota > Metazoa > Arthropoda > Malacostraca > Decapoda > Atyidae > Halocaridina > Halocaridina rubra. The sequence goes on along the minus strand of JAXCGZ010021030.1, from coordinate 44,691 downwards.
GAGATTGGGAAAGCTTGAGTTACAGAAGTTTTTGGAAAGGTTCTCAGTTAGCGACCAGAAGTATTTATCAGTGGGAGAGGAGTCAAGACCATCAAACTTCCTTAAAATAGAAGCTTTAGACCTTCGAATCTGAGCAGTGCAGCAATTCCTGGCTGTAATAAAAGCAGAGCGAGTCAAATAAGAAAGAGAGGCTTGATATGACCGGTATGCCCAATCCCTGGCCTGAATAGCCATGGAATAGGCACGGTAAAGTCAAGGATTAGGGGGAGAAAAAGTTTTGACTAAAGAAGGGATGAAAGCCTCCATACCAGAGGTTATTATCTCCGCAACTTTTAGGGTTACCTGATCAGGATTGTGGATCCAAAAGCAGTAGTCACACCATGGGAATTCCGAGTTGTGTAAATCACAAAGACAGTGCTGAGTGGTCAGAGTTACCAAGAGGGGACAGTACAGGATATGAATAGTTTGTAGGATTAGGAGTAAACAATAGGTCCAAAGAGTTAGCTGCAAGGTCGTATCAATCGGGAACACGTAGGATAATCTGCTCCAGATTGTTAGTGACAAAGCAAGGGTCTCACATCCTCCCACATGAGTGTGAAAAGAATGAAGCCATTCACTGAGGTGTACATTAAAGTCTTCCATGAAAAGAGCTTCAGCATGTGGGTGAGATGATAGCAAGGCCTCATGGCAAGAGGATAGATATTCAAAGGACACAAAGTCAGTGGAGTTAGGAGAGCAGAAGCAAAGATATATAATGGTAGTGGAGAGATAGATCTTATGCCAAAGAACATGAGTCAGGAGATTCAAGGTCCATTAGCCTTGCAACAGGAGTGTTAATGTTATAGTAGGCACAGAGCCCACCTTTGGAATGGAAACGTGAATACACGTTATTGTGAGAGATTTGAAATGGGTCAGGGGATGCACGGCTAGACATCCGAGTTTCAAAAGGAGGAGGAGTTAAAGGAGGGATGTAGCCAAGTGCTGTTCCACATACGAAAGATTGGAGTTCAGGTCACGGATGTTAGAAAAGTGTATAGTGAAAGGAGCAAATCTATCAGGAGTTGCAAGATTATGGGCAGAACCATGTGTACCCTCACACCAATAGTGGAGTCAACAAGATCCCCAGAGATGCTGAGCACCCCTCTATGCTAGGTACTGGTTGCCATAAGTTGTGAACCTTCCATAATTATAGTGGATAAGAAAAAAGAAAGCAAAGAGAAATAGAGATGGGGAGTGTTGTGACTTGTCAATTGTGGGATACTAAACGATGTGTAACGAATACACCAGAGTATTCGGTATTGATGTAGGGAAAGGAAAAAACTGTGGATGAAGGAAGACTTAACCTGGAGCTACTTGTTCACAGTTCCTGCAGTTGTAGTAATGCAATTGGCAACTGTACTATGGGTCAATCTACTACTGTTACACGAAACTAAGCCATATGAGCAGAAGTAATCACTGTAAGGTTTGTACCTAGGGATCCAACTTCATTTAATCACATATGAAGTCCATATCAGCTTTTGTTAGGGGATCACAGTATCACACTGGTTACATTGCTTAAATTTTTATGTGACAGACCAGCAATTGAGCCCACCATGGGGCATTAGGAAAGGCATCCAGCCATAATTCACCATCCCTAACTTTGGTGCTCACCCTCATAATGGGGATTAATAGTGACAAAAAACAGCAAACACCAGCCCATTTGTTTAGGCATGATGTTGATTTAAGGTCTAAACATACTGAATTATACTATCAAACTAACCATGGGTTGTGTTTACAGACAAAACTAGCTTTTAATAGCGGTAAAAAAATATTTTTAGAGTGGCCGATTTCACTACAGTATTCAACTTATCCAGTTTAAAAAAAAAATAATAATCTTACAGTAATAATAAAAGTAACTCCTTCTATTGTAAGTTCAGACTTAGTTTTCTACCTCAAAATACCTGCAGTATATGGTAACAATTAATATTCCCTACCTATCCTCGCGTCTATTAACATGGGAGATTGATTGTCTGATTCCCTATTTCCTTTGGTGGCTTCCTACATGATGGAAATACAAGGGCTGACAATCATGCTACCTTCAGTAAGCTTTGGATTTATGTTAAAAAATATAGCAGTAGTGGTTAATCTCTATCATGACAGGTCATGTGAAGGAGTTTCTCTCAGTGCTCAACTCTTATAGAAAGTCAAAAAGGATCTAGGATTTGCTTCATGACAAAGGATACTACATCATTGGGCATATTCAAGGGTCCATTGTCTCATAGGGAGCAACACTGGTGGGGAAAAAAACAACCATTACAAACCAATGCAAAGAGTTTATGTTTTAGGAGTGGAAAATCCTTACTGCTCATCCAGTCCTCTGTATCAAATGGCCAAAGATTTGCAGAAATGTGTTCTTTCATAATTAACCATAAACTGTTTCTTTCACTCTCAGATACTGTGTGAAAGTATTGAAAATTTTGGCGAATTCCAAGATAGAAAGTGAGTTGCTGAATGAGGATCAGACACAGAACGAAGAGAATGAAGATGTGTATTGAGTTTTAAACAAATAAACTTTGAGGGATATTTAGAACATTTGTTGTTGTTTGCCATTTCATGTGTTATCATTCATCTCCATTCAAATGGGTGTGGACACAGACAGGTTGGAGGGAGCTAGGGTATTACGACTGGATGCCCTACTTAACACCATGCGCTGGGCTCATACAGGGTTTGTAACTTCCAGGGTCGAGCGGTCTATCCGCTTAAGTGAAAGGGGTGAAAGAAAATAAAGGTAGCACCATCAGTGACTACCATGCAAGAACAAAGTGACAGGAAAGTAGTTTTTGAGTTTGAGAGGGTTGAGGTAAAACAATAACAGCAGTTTGCCCAAAAAGTCCCAATAACATATTCTATACACAAAGGCTGTGTTCCCCCTTTTAAGGAGGGTAGCAAAGTCGAAGTACTCACTTTCACCAGAAACTATATACCTCCATCACTTAGATCCCTGGGATAAAGGGATGCTTGGGTCTTCCACAGCATAGGAGGACAAGGATCTTCTGCCAAGAGCATGGAAACTGTAGCTGGGTTATCCTCACCACTTCATCACGAGGTAACCTCCCTATACCCACCAGTATAGGGAGAAATCCCATTGGCCCGCAACACCTATAAACAAACTATCTCCACTCATTCCTATCTCTTGCAATCTTTTTTTTTAATGATCGTAACACCAGGATGGCCAAACAAATAAATCTGCCCTCATCAGCCTGGGCACGAAGAAAACATAGAGAAAAACAGATGGTGAGTGTTGTGCCTTGTCAGATGTGAAGGGATCTGTAATAGGACAAACTGGATAAGAACCTATTTCCATCATAATAAATACTGTTCTGGTTTTGAAGCAAAGGGAAATAAGAATACAGGTGCCATCTTAGAAGCAACCTTATTTAAAACCCTCAGTGAGGAAATATCATTGCCAACTTTGCCGTATGCACTATTGAGGTGCAAACCTATAACTATATTGTGAGACTGCAAGGTGTTGAAAACAGGGAGAGGGACATGATTTGACAATGCCACTATAGTGCCAATAGTGGCACTGGAAGCTTTTTGAGCAAAAATTAGAAGAAAAAAAATAACCGATGCATTTTCTAAGAAAGCATGAATTAACACATTTCTGGAGTTCAACTTAGATGTTCTTATGAAGGATTTGTTCCATCTGTAAATATTCCTTCATCAATATTAACTTTACAAACAATATAATCACACAGAGCTTAAGTCACAAACTAAAAAAGGACCTTGTGAAGAAGAGTAACCCCAAAGTGTTCTAAGGTCATTCGTATTCACAAGGCAAGTCACCTGACCTAACTTAAACTAACATAACCCAACCCAACCTGACTTAATATAACCATTTATGGGGTTATTTAACATTACATGGGATACTTGAGTTACTCGACTTTCTTTGGTCCTTTTAATAAGTTATATTTCTTATGTACAAAATAAATTAATTGTTAATATTCATATGTATTGTACTACAAGCAAACTCTCAAAGAAGTGGACATAACAGCTACAATGGATTGGATTCGGTTTTACGTCACGAACTCCCTTTTCTACTAAGGGCTAAGATGATTGCCTTCTTAAGAAGGACTTGTTTTGGCACAATGAATATGTACAAACCAATTATTGCTCAGTGGTTCACTGCGTGTGTAAGTGCGTTTGTAGTAAGAGCTGATCTCTCTCTCTCTGCACGCACAACATGCATTACTAATATGTTCAGGTCTTGGGAAGAAATGGGGGAACGGAGTTTGATATGAGTCATGGTATGACCAACACGAAAAGGGAACTTTCCAGTTACTCTTCAGTATATGGCAACAGTGCCAAGAAATGTATTCTAATTTTAAGAGTGGTTTTAAAAAATACTAAATTTTACAGTATATATAAAACCAGAATGGAATAGGATTTATATATTCATAAAACAAATCGACACAAGCATTGCTGGACATATTAAACTTTCATTTTATTGATAAGTCTTTTTATTATAACAAATCACAAGCCATATATTATGAGATGTTGAAAAGATCAATTTGATAATCTACACTTTTTTTTTTTTTTAGGGGGAGAGAAAAAGTCTGTGGACAAATACAGCTTACTGAAAAAAACACTTCCCAAAGAATACTTAAATTACGGTATTCATAATGAATTGTCTGGTACTTAAGTACAACAAAACAACAGTCAAAACTTCTTTATCACAAAAATAAATATTACATAAATTTTAGTAAAATTACCAAGCTACACCTTCTTGGAATAGCTGAGTGGGAAGGATACGAATAACAAAATCCACTGGAGAATTACAAAGCAATTAATGACAAGTTAGTTACATTATCTAACCTACCATGACCCTGGAGCAGGTAATGAGTAGCGACCTCTAGAACATTTGATAACCCCGTAAACTGTTAGGTTAGGTTAGGATAGATATTAACCTATCTTAGCCTAACTTAACTTACTCTGGTGTAATATGGCATGAATAAGAGAAACTAAGTGCTTTTTTGGGGGGGTAAAACGATTTCTATAGACTAACCACACTTTTAAACATTTACACCCCCATATAGGTAAAAACACATGACATTTATAATAGTATAAGGTTTGGTTAAATTAGTATGGTATTATCATCCCTGATTCAGAAACGAGATAATGATTGAAATTATTGTTTTTAAGTCTCTTTAGTTACTTTTTCGCTAATTACTTACTTTCACAATCCAAGTTGGGTAAAAGTAACATGACATTTTCTACATTGTTAGGTTTCGTTAGGTTGGTGCAGTTAGTACGTCCTCAGGTAAAATCTGATAACTGATATTGTTTTTAGATGTGTTATATTTTATATAATGCTTTATCATTTACCACCCAACTTAATCACAACAAAAGTCAGAAATGAAATTAAGCTTGGGTTAGGTTGGGTTTGTTACGTTAATCTACAAATATAGGTGCTACTTTGGCTTGTTATCTACAAGGAAAAAAAGATCTACACCGTAGATATTCTAGCGATAAGCAGTACGTACATCGGCTAAAAATGCTAATTAAAATAATTAAAATTTAGGTTATAGATGAAAATATAGTGTGGATCGCATACCAGAGTAGATTCATGACACGTAGATAACAAGCCAAAGTAGCACCCAATTATAAAGTGATTAGTAGTAAAATTATACCCAAATTAACAACGATTGGTCTCATATTGGCTAAGCATTCTTGGAATTAACACCAACAATGAACGACACACAAAATTACTCTCTATATACCTCGCTCATAATCTTCCATCTTCAATTTTAAAGTAAATTTTATTCACGTTGTCAAGAATATGACAATGTGTGAAACCAGGTAGAATATTCCTCATTTATGCACACACTGAAAGCTCCATGAAAGATTTAACCTTTCAGAAAAGTTATATTTAGCTCGTTATCTTCAGTCTTCAAGATTGAATCGATATTTTAAGTTTAGTTACCGTGCGATCTGCCTTCCGGTGCTTCCAGAATCCAGAAATGGAACATAAACAAATCATCGTCTTCTTCTTCTTCATTTTTAAATCAATAAAATATATGTAAGGTATTCTGCTCTTCTGCTCTCATTGCAATTAGCAGTTGTAGTAGTAGTACTACTACTACTACTACTACTACTACTACTACTACTACTACTACTACTAATAATAATAATAATAATAATAATAATAATAATAATAATAATAATAATAATAATAATAATAATAATAATAATAGTAATAATAATAATAATAATAGTAGTAGTAGTAGTAGTAAAATATAACATACCCAAATTAGAAAATAAAATCACTGATACAAATATATATATACTTTTTTATTTTTATTTTCCTAAGAAGTTGAACGACTGATTTCTGTCATAACCCAAACATACCTAAATACTGCTCCTCTATGGCCCCACACATCTACTAGGCTACACATTCGTTTAGGTGAGAAGACAAAGGCTACCACCAAACTGATGCCATTATTGCATCATTTTCAAAAGATTCTGGTGAGGATATGTTCTACAAACGACTTTGAGGAGTTGAACAGGGACTTTTAGCGTGTGAGCAAATATGGTTCAATAATCTATTACGGATGGATAATGATAAAATACTCTCTCTCTCTCTCTCTCTCTCTCTCTCTCCTCCTCTCTCTCTCTCTCTCTCTCGTAGTAGTAGTAGTAGTAGTAGTAGTAGTAGTAGTAGTAGTAGGAAATAAGAATAAATGTATATCTTGAATAAAATACTGTGAGATAAATAGGTGTTCGGGAGATAGTCCGCTTTGTTTGACAGTCAAAGAGCTTTAAAAACGAATATTCATGTCGGTATCATGCTCGAGCTAAGATGAGGTAGTTCCTAGAACATTTTTATAGTAGTAGTAGTAGTAGTAGTAGTAGTAGTAGTAGTAGTAGTAGTAGTAGTGTCTGCGTTTGGGTTTTTTTCTTAAATGCAATATGTCATATATCTTTTGTTCACTTATCTTTACTTTCTCAATATGATAAGACATATATGATGGATGATTAGGTATTTCCTCTCTCTCTCTCTCTCTCTCTCTCTCTCTCTCTCTCTCTCTCTCTCTCTCTCTCTCTCTCTCTCTCCGTTATATCGCATCCAGTTTGCACGAATAAGGATTCTTTCATAATACAGTACCCCCCCTCTCTCTCTCTCTCTCTCTCTCTCTCTCTCTCTCTCTCTCTCTCTCTCTCTCTCTCTCTCTCTCTCTCTCTCTCTCTCTCTGTTCCATGTTTTTCGTCTCTGCACAACGTTTCCAAATACGTAACTTCATGTATAATTATTTTACATATATATTTCTTTTCTGCTGTTACATACACAGTGTGTATTCATATGTGTACACTATTTAAGTCAATACATATGCTTTGTATATTCTTTGTATAACAAATTTAGTTTTCTTTCTGTTACGGTTAAGAATCAATGTCCAGATGGATTTACACAAACCTATGCATGCGTACATGTAATAGAAGTATGTACACAAACATACATATGTGCACATGTTTATTTAATAAATGTTTTTACGGTAATTTATGACTGGAAAACGGGCAAGCACAACTTATACTATTTCAATATATTACAATTTTATAATTATCTTTAATATTAAATACCATGTACATTTTTTTATGAGTGTGACACCGGGACAGGCAGAATCTGCTGTCATCAATAAAGGCCCTGGCACGAGAAAATACCAAGATGAAGGAAACGAAAAAGGTTAAGGAAAAGGCAGAAATGAGGTAATGTCACACAAAGGAAAACGACAGACAGAAAAAAAAAATAACAGTCAAAGTACAGAGGACCCAGAGATATGGAGGACTAGGCTCTGAGATGACGATAGATCTGCTATTTGAAGGATGAAATGTCATAAGAATTAGGAAAGACAGAAGGATAAAGAGAGTTCCAGAATCTGGAGGTAGATGGGAAGAAACAGTCGCTGCACCGACCAATCCGCGAGCTACAAATCTCCACACAGTACCTGTGAGATGAGGCCGCTTGGCGAGTGTTAAGCGGCCTCGGCAGTGGGGGAGGGATGCAACTCGCCAACTCATCAGAGCAGCGATGGAAGTAGTAACGATAGAAAGTAAGAGAAGGATCATCAATGAGTCTGACTGCCTTAGATTCAACCCTATCAAGAAGATAAGTATAAGAAGAAGCACCCCAGATGTGTGAGCAGTATTCTAAACAGGGACGGATAAGACCTTTGTAAATTTTAAGTACCTGCAAAGAGGAAAAGTAATGACGAAAACGCAACAATACCCCCAATTTTTGGGATGAAGATTTAGAAATTTGGATTATGTGATTCCTCCAAATCAAGTTAGAGGCTATATGGATTCCTAATATGTTGATAGAGTTTGTTCCGGTTTTACAGGGTAAATTTCGTTAATTTCGAAGACAAAAGGGTTATCAGGAGAAGAAGATTAAGAGATAGCCAGAAACTGTGTCTTGGAGGCATTGAATTTAACTAACATACATATGTACATAAACATACATATACAAAAATACATGAATGCATACACGTACAAAAATATACATACATACATATGTACATATACGTACAGTATATTTCAGTAAAGTAGGCTTAAGAAAAATATTGGCCTAATCAACACTCCTAAACTACTTTATTGTATATTAACACATGATTATATTTTCTTAACTATAGTAAGTAGTGTTGCATCCCGCTTGGAATATTGATTAATATGAGTTAACGCCATCCTCGGAACACCAGCTACATCTGGTATTATAGATTATTGACACCAGTCAGCTGGTACTACCAGTAGGCCTCTCTCTCTCTCTCTCTCTCTCTCTCTCTCTCTCTCTCTCTCTCTCTCTCTCTCTCTCTCTCTCGCTCCAGTTGGTTTATTAGACCAATGATATAAACCAAAGGGCATACGGACTCTCTCTCTCTCTCTCTCTCTCTCTCTCTCTCTCTCTCTCTCTCTCTCTCTCTCTCTCTCTCTCTCTCTCTCAAGAGAATCAAATATCAAATAAGAAATAAATATGTTAATTCCACTTAAGTGATACTTCAAATTAATCTATGATACATAGAAATCATTATCTACAGAACACTGTTCACCGGAAAGAGCCTTAATCTCGTAATTCCCCGTCTCCTAATGGAGATTCAGATTTTTTCGTGAGGTGTGAAAATAAGGAAGTGATCTTAATTTTACCTTCCGGTTTCCTTATTCATCTATTTACTATTTCCTTCATACAATTTCCTCACCTTCCTACCTGTCTCCTCCTCACTACTCCCCTCCTTAAACTCCCTTACCCCCTCATCACGTGATCCGCCTCCACTGTGAGACAATTCTTCTTCTTCTTCTTCTTCTTCTTCTTCTTCTTCTTCTTCTTCTTCTTCTTCTTCTTCTTCAGTACCTCTTCCAAAGCTAATATAATGTCGTTGTTTCTTACTAGCCTCTTGCATCTCTCGCTGAACGTTGATAATATGTAAGATTAATTTATTTAATCTGAATTATTAATTATTATTAATTTACTTTCGTATTAAAACATATTTCTCTGAGGAAGGGCAATATTATTATTATTATTATTATTATTATTATTACTACTACTACTACTACTACTACTACTACTACTACTACTACTACTACTACTACTACTAATAATAATAATAATAATAATAACAATAATAATAATAATAATAATAATAATAATCATGAAACGAAAGGACAGTTAGGATATTCTTTATTATGGGGTTCATCTACATGCAACATACATGTGTACTGCAGAATGCACGGAATTCAAAGTAGTTTGTGAGATTCATAAGGAGTTGTAGTCGTGTCCTTGAATCTATTCTTTTATATTTCAACAGTGTTCGAGTAACTGCTCTCTCTCTCTCTCTCTCTCTCTCTCTCTCTCTCTCTCTCTCTCTCTCTCTCTCTCTCTCTCTCTCTCTCTCTCTCTCTCTCTCTCTCTGTTAGACATCGAAGTATTACATATTCATACTTAGCGCAATAACTGCGGTACCTAGATGGACTAAAGAGGTGATAATTCAAGAGAGAGAGAGAGAGAGAGAGAGAGAGAGAGAGAGAGAGAGAGAGAGAGAGAGAGAGTAATAATAATAATAATAATAATAATACTTTATTTCCAACATACATTGGGTATTCAAATATGGGTGTACAATTAAAATTTACAAGTAAAATCTTCCTTTAAGAGTAACTTCTTAAGATTATATTTAAAAGTATACACTGAACCAGCATTTTTTAGTTCTCTGGGAAGCTGATTATATAAATGAGGTCCACGAATGTTTATATCTCTTGAGCCAATATCAGTTTTAGACCTTCGTACTAATAAATCTTCCCCTTGACGGGTAGTTAACCCGGTAACTGAGCTTACTGTGGAAAAATTATACAAGCAATCAGGAATATTGTTTCTTAGTATATTAAAAACAAAGGTACATATATCAAAAACATATTTATCTCTAATCTTTATCCATTCTAGATCTTTTAAAACAGGAGAGATGTGCTCGTATTTTCTTACATTGCCAACAGCCACTCGTGCTGCAAAGTTTTGTAACTTTTGTATTCTTTGTAATTGAGTCTTATTTGTACATCCCCAAACTTTGAGACAGTAATTAATTAAACTCATAGCTAAGGACTGGACAATTATTATACGAGTTGATGTTTCAAATGAGTCTTTTACCCTATTTAGATATATTAGAGTACCCATTACTTTTTTATAAATTTCATCTATATGCATTTCAAAATTCATGTAACGGTCAAAATAGACACCTAGGTTCTTTACCGAGTTCATTGGCTTAATGATATTACCGTTAAAATTTATATGAAGATTGTCATCAACTTCTGATAATAATTGTCTGGATCCGATAAGAATAGATTGGGTTTTAGTTTCATTAAGTAACAGACCATTTTTTAGAAAGTAACGTTTAGCCATATACAAAATTTCTTCTGCTCTACGAATAATATTTTCTAAATCATTAATTTCTCCCTCAATTAAGATTTGAGTATCGTCAGCATATTGAATGACATAACAGTTAGGTAAATATTTTACTAGATCGTTTACATATATTAGAAAAAGTATAGGTCCTAGGATCGATCCCTGAGGGACCCCAAACAATACCTTCTTGGAACTTGAAACTGTATCTTTTATTCTGACTGACTGGTAGCGGTTTTTTAAATAGTTCTCGAACCAGCTTGGGTCAATGTTCATTTTTTTGCATTTTTCTAATAATATACTATGGTTTACACTATCAAAAGCTTTAGAAAGATCGAGTAGTAGTAGCAATGATATTTTCTTATTATCTATATTTTTGTATATTTCATCTGATATTTTCAATAAGGCAGTTTCAGTTGATAATTTTGGCCTGAAACCGTGTTGACTTTTTGCAATAAGTTTATTTTTTTCAAGAAACTCACTTAACTGATTTGCAACAATCTTTTCAAGTATCTTTGATAAAATTGGTAGTAAAGAGATTGGTCTATAGTTAGAGACGTCGTCAGGATTTCCATTTTTAAAACCAGGAATTACATGGGGATTTTTCCATAAATCTGGGTAGATATTGGTAACTATGGAAGTATTGATTATTACCGTCAGATAATAAGCTATTACAAATAATGAATCTCTAATAAAACGAAAACAAATTCCATCTGATCCATATGCATTAGAGTCTTTCAGATTTTTTATTACTAAGATTACTGTATTACAATCTACTGTAGTAGGGTTAAAGACATCAGTACTTCTATTGAATGCACTATGTTCTTCCAAATTTACATTATTATTATTATTGCTACCATCATCACTATTATCATTACCATTACTACCACCATCATTATTATTTACACCATTATCAACATTTCTATTATTATTACTACTACCATCATCATTATTATTACCACCATTACTATTATTGATTTCATTTATTATTTCTTTTTTTGTTTTTTCAAAGGTTTTTTTCCCCACTTCAGCGAAAAAATTATTGAACTCTTCTGCTTTAGCACTTACATCTACCTCATCGGGTATAATTGATATGTTACTACTTTTATTACAGTTATTGGAAAGCATGGTTTTAGCAATTTTCCATGTATCAGAGATATTGCCTTTAGCGTTTTGAAATTCATTTTTGTAATACTGTTTCTTACTGTTACTTAATAATGATTTTACTTGTTTCTTATGCTCTGTAAACTTTTCTCTTAAAGGGATATTATCTCTTTGTAGTTTTACTTCATTTTGTAGTTTGTCTCTTTCTTTCATAATGTTTTTTATGTCATCTGTTATCCAAGGAGCGGGGGGACGAAATATTTCTCTTGTCACGAGTGGTGCACATCGATCTATACATGATGATAAGACACTGGTTAAAATTCTTACTTGTTTATTTATATTATCGGTATATAGAATTTCATTTAATTTATGTACTTCATTCATAAGTAAACTACAAAGTAATTCTTGTGAATAATTTCTTAAGCATCTGAATGTTTTAAAGATTGGTTGTCTCTTTGGTTTGCGAATATTTAGGGACGTTACAATTTCCTCGTGGTCTGCTATAGGGCTTGGCATTACGTCACACTTAGTTATCATATGTTTGGAGTTTGTTATTACTAGATCGATTTGGGAAACTGAAGTGGGAGTGATTCTAGTTGGTTTATTTATAATCTGTTCTAGATTTAAATTCTTAATAAGTCTACTCATTTTATTTTCTCTTTTTAGTTGATCATCATTAAAATCGCCATATATAAAAACTGGTTTGTTTTTTAAAATTATCTCCTTAAAAACGTCCAAAATATAGCTAAAGGAGGTTACCGAGGCTTTGGGGTGGCGGTACACGCAGCCTATGATAATAGAAGGAAACTTTTTATGTTGGACAGAGATCCATTTATCTTCCACTCCTTCGTGCTTCTCAGTTTCAAGATTTAGTTCAGTGGCCTTCAAATAATTTTTAACATATAAACATACACCTCCACCTCTACCACTGTCATAGCGATAAATATTATATGAAGGAATATTAATAAATGCATTATTAATTGACGGATACAGCCATGATTCGCTAATGCAAAGAACATCAATATTTTCTTGTACAAGCTTATGTTCAATTTCTAGTATATGGGATAACAGGGATTGTGCATTTATATGTACGACAGATAATCTATCATTATATTTACAAGTAACTTTCACATCGACAGCAGTAACAGCAACAGCAGGAGACGAGGTATTACCATGTTTCATTGGGGTGGTATCCATAGTCATAGTTGTAGTTTCGACTGTATGATTCTGCTGGGAGTATAATTCAAGCTTAGTTGGAACTAAAAAAGTATAGATGAGAGGGGGTGAGTGGGTGAGGGTGTGTGGACTGGGGAGGTCAACATGGGTCTGGTCTGCACCAGCTCAGGTCATACATTGTATGCAACAATATGACCCAGTTTTTGAAAGCTTAGTAATCATAAATTATCCATACAATGAATTGAAAGCTTTACTGAAAGCTGATTTTCTCAGTATAGTAAGATTTTGGATTTTTAATGTTAATATTTTCCTGTCATTTTATAACACTATAATTATTATAACTTCCACATGATACATAGATATGATGGCTGAATTACTACTACTACTACTACTACTACTACTACTACTACTACTAATAATAATAATAATAATAAATACTGGTCCGTTTGTTATTTTTTTGTACTAAACATATTTTTAATCTTAAGAATTTAGTCATAGAATGGAATTGGTATTATTTTATATTTTCTATAGATGGATGAGATAGACAAATGGATAGACATACAGTCAAATAGACAGAGAAACCGATAGATAGCAGAAAAGTTATATGTCAATGTCTCAATGAATTCATATCCACTACAATCAAGTTTCTGATCTTGTGAAATAAAAGAGATAGTGTGACTCTCTCTCTCTCTCTCTCTCTCTCTCTCTCTCTCCGTATATATTTCGACCAGCTACTTAGTTTTTTAATTAATTTTAATGTAATAAATTCCGATTTATTAGTAAAAAATATACAAATAAATAATTAAGAATATAATATAAATTCTAGAAGGCACTTAATCGGTCACATAAAAAGAAAGAAATTTCTACAATATTTACAGTATTTATTACTTATTCAGCAACTTATTCTTTAACTCGGTATTACACCCATATGACGGCTTTTGGAAGAGGGCAAAAATATTAATGAATTTGTATATATTTCCTGATCAAAATTACCTATTCCGATGGTTAACATATTTATTAATCATTACATTAATAAGTATTAATTTTAATTTTTATTAGATATTATTGATGTATTAATGTGTAAGGTAAATATTAATTTTTATCCATATAAATTTTGCCAGTACGATTTGGTACAGAGAGTGATAGCTAGCACGCGAGCCTGTATTTTGTCGCGAAGGGGTGATGTATATATCGATCGGGTGCGGCAGTCACTGCAGTCGACCCACAGCCAGGCACGATGGCGGAGAATAACGCCCTGTACAAAGTCGGACCGAAGGAGGAATCTTTCTCCCAATTCTTGTGGAATTCGGAAACTAAACAATTCCTGGGACGAACGGGAGCATCATGGTGTAAGTATAAATAAAAAAAGATGTTTCGTTTGTTTAAAATAAAGAGAACTGGGAAATTGAGCCTTGAAAATGAAGCTAGCCCCTGGGGGTATTGATGGGCAAGAGAGACAGGATTTGGAAGTCAGACTAGAGTTTTGGAAGAGGTGGACCCTAGCATTGGAAGTCCATAAAAGATGTCAGTAATTCTTTCTAAGATTATGTCGACCCCATACGAGTGTTGAGGTTTAACTGGGAGCTGCAACTAAGGTTGCATGATATAAGCCAAAAACCCTCACCTGTGTTGAGGTCAAGCATGCGCGATACGAGGGTCACTTGGGGGGTTTCTTCTGTGGCTACTGAAGGGAGTCCTTTTTGGGGGGGTTCCAGAACCCCATAAAATGCCGCAGTGTGTCTCCTGGATTCAAAAGGGGGTTTAGGTTTAGTATAGTCGATATTCGGCCCTAAACGCAGGTCTGAGGTCTCTGACAACGACTGGAACCATGGATGAAGAGAGGGCCAGGTTGTATGCTGGAAAGGATAATGACTGGAAAAAATTCCTCTGGAATAGTGACACCAGGCAGTGTTTGGGTAGAACCGGGGCATCATGGTGTAAGTACCCGAAATATTTATTGCCATATTCATTAAAGCATTTTGATACACTACCGGGAGGGGAGGGAGTGTTGGTACGGTGCCAGTGATCAGGGGGATGGTTATTGATCTGTTAAATTTAAGGCCTCCCCCCCCCAATGTTTCATTTCATTTCATTTTTAGGGGGTGGAGATGTAAAAAAAAAAAAAAAAAGGCCAAGGTGACTAATATTCTACTTGGTTATTGCATATTAGGGTAAACTTTACATGAATTGCATGTACCTTTATTTAAGTGATAGCTTATTTAATTTACTTCTATAGGAAAATTGTGTTTTTAAAATACATTCATTGACTGATTTGCATTTTCGTCTTTGATATATTTTTCGGATTAAGAATATATTTTTTTTCTTATAATGCCAATATCAATCCGGTCTCTATACACTATACTGTAAATAGGTTAATAATAAACAAAAATACTGTCCTGGATATACCTACATTGTTCTAAACTTTTTGAATCATTAATTTATTTTTTCTTTGGTATATCGAATTCAGTTGAATTTTTGCCTATCGGTGTTTGATGTCCAATAATTTCTTTTTGTCCAGAGACATTAATAAACCTTTTTGTATTTCTATTTTGAACCAAGACCATATTAATTTTATCTTTTTCCAAGCCACCAATGCAATAGAATATCCAGCTATATAGTTTTGTTTTTGTCCTGTCAAATACTCTTTCATATTTTAGTTTGTCCAGCCACACAGCTTACTGAATTATGGTATTTAAAAACTGTTCTTTGCTTCGAAACTACAATATAAAAGTATATAATACAGTATAATTTAAGACATATTCAAACAAATTTGTAAATGAACCCTAGAATATTATCAAGAAATTTAACTAAAATTTATTACATAACATTTTAAGTTTGTTTTTTTTCTTGGCATAAGTTTAATACAATATAATTACTAATTGACTGACAATCTTTTCGAAATCTCAAGAAACATTTTTGTTAATTGTATTGTTTTCTTCATTCGTATTCGGCAAACAAGTTTTTCAAGACGGTTCTATGGCATATTATACAAGCTTAGGCCTATATTTTGGCTATTTTCATCAACTCAGTACGAGCATTAGGCCTATTTTGGCAATTTTAACCTATCACGTCCCATTGAAGATTGGAATATAAAAATTGAACCGTATAGCACAAATACAATATTCAATCTACATATTGAATATTTCGTATATGGCTTTGGTGGTTAAAAATATAGATTATTAGATATTTAAATAACTTCTCTGATGTCTATGATCTTAAGACATTTTAAGAGTTTTGAAAACTATTTTCAGGGTAAATTTTCGCCTCTTAATTCTATCTTTACAAGACCTTTCTATTAAGTTTTTAAGTTCCCAGTTAACAGCAAACTCATAGTTTAGGCCATGTACAAAATTCTATTTTCCAGGCTATTTAGTGTCGATACAGAACTGTGTTAATGTATCTGAAAGAAAAATAATCGTGTCTTATGCAGGTGAAAAAACCGCATGTGATTAATTTAGCATATACTTTCACTTTTCTAAATGACAATATATGGAATAGATCTTAGCTGGGTCTCTCTCTCTCTCTCTCTCTCTCTCTCTCTCTCTCTCTCTCTCTCTCTCTCTCTCTCTCTCTCTCTCTCTCTCTCTCTCTCTACACGACACATGATTTTTAATATTAATGCCTTTATTTCATTAGCTATTCTGTAGAAATACCTGTTATATACCTGTTCTGACCCATTTGGTTCGAACACACTAGTATTAATTTTAAGGGATTTCATAAGGTCTTAAAACTTTCCTTTTATATATATATATATATATATATATATATATATATATATATATATATATATATTATATTATAAACTTTAGTAGTTATAGTAATTTTTCTATTTTTTTATTTAATTGTTCTAGAAAAAAATATTATTATTGAGATATAATTTTCATTGTCAGTACTGCTACCTTACCTACCACTCCTTTATTATTTTTACCACCTACTTACTACTACTATACTACATATAAAGTACATTTATTATAGGACTAATTACAATAGTGAACTATGAGCTACTAGTCCAGAATTGGTTCTTACTGGCCATAACTAGTTCTTGCTAATAATTTCCTCCCGACTGATGTGGAATAATAACAAGCTCATTAGCTTTGGTCATGCATCCGAGTACATCATCTATCCATAATGATGATAATGATAATTACATGTACTGGATTAGGCAACACTTACTTTGGAGTTATAGAGTAATGATGTCATTTAATTTTCTGTTTGGGATTTTTAATTTGGACGGAAGATGAATGCCTGTAATAGAGCTCGAAACATCTCATATTTATTTTTCATAATTAACATTTATGTAGTTCATTTTTTCTCCTAATTAGTTAATTAATTCTAGATGGAATGTATGCTATGAGTGTTTTTAACGTACATTATTATTATTATTATTATTATTATTATTATTATTATTATTATTATTATTATTATTATATTATTATTATTATGGTGAAGAGGGTGTGTCGAAAGATTTTTTCAATAATAAAAGTCCGTGCTATTCCAATACGAACGTAATTCTCTCTCTCTCTCTCTCTCTCTCTCTCTCTCTCTCTCTCTCTCTCTCTCTCTCTCTCTCTCTCTCTCTCACACACACACACACACACACACACATACATCGAATACATCTGACAATCGTATTTCCCGAGATAAAAACAACAGAATGGAATGGAACCTTTTCTTTTCATTATTCATTTTTAAATATTTCACCGATGGTATTCATAAATAAGATGGAATTCGACATGGAATGTAGGGAATTTAATTATGCTGTATTCATGACCTGTAGGGAATCTGTCAATAATATGGAATAATGACATGGGTTTTCGTGATTGGGGTATGCTTTGACTTGGCCACCCCCTTACACGTGTTAGGAATCACTCAATACTGTGATATATAGATTCCAGTTCCTTTTGAAATTTTCGATGTTTTTTGTTAAGAGGTCAAAGGTCATGGCTAGGTTTTCCATTGATAAAAATAACCAAATCCTCATTTAAAATTTCGTAAATTATTAACTTACAATAATAGTCTTAATGTCCGTCCATTTACCCGTCCAGATTAATATACTTCCATTATGTCGAAGAGAAATATGAATAGTAATAAAAATACGTTTGAACTTTGAACCCGTGGAGATCTAGCCTCAAATTTGGGATAGAATTGTCAAACTTGGATAATTATATAACAATAGGTTATTAGTGATAATTTAGTAAGAGGAAAATTGGCTTAATCGCTCCTAAGAAATTACCGTACAGGTGGAAATTGCAAATATAAAGTAGAAAAAATAATCCCTTAAAAATAACGGATTACTTTTTCCTTAGAATTTGCTATGAACGTGGTTAGTTCCAACCGGCGTTTCTAGAGCAAATCTGACCTAGAAACTCACCGGTTGTTTATCGATTTTGTTATCGTCTGCTGCTCTGAGAAAAGGCAGATTTTTCTGCATGGCAGCGGGAGTCCGTTTGTAAAACAAAACCTACAGATTATCGTATCATTATAATAGGCTTTCGTAAGTGATGTTTCGTCCAAAATGGCAGTGTTAGCAGATTGCATACCAATACGGACATAGCTTTGAGATGTTGCATTTGATGGGCACCCAATCTGAATTCCCCAGCTTTGAGTTGTCCATTCCTATAATGATATATATATATATATATATATATATATATATATATATATATATATATATAATATATATATATATTATATATGATAGATTGATAGATTGATAGATAATCATTAAAAATTAAATTTCCAGAGCCACTGAAATTCGCTCTAACTGGCCTGTACGATTACGTTACTATATCTGGATTACATATCTCGTTATAGGAATAAATTATTTTTTATTCCATAAAGTGAAACTCTGTAATTTGCATTGCGCGAGGATTCCATATAATCTAATGTACAGTTGAACGAAACAATTAGGAAATCAACGAAGTTTTTTTTGGGAGAGTTCTCAAGTCTTGTATATTTTAAGTTTAAATTATTTCGTAATGCGTATATAAGATTTCTTATCAGGAGGTTAAAAACGGCCCTGTTTTTATATCTGTATCTCCCGTTATCAGTGGAAGCTTCGCTCTGATAATCCTGTCTAAAAGAAAATCTCTTATTGAGATTTCAAAACGGATAAGTGAAGAAAGGGATTAATGTCAACAAAGAGATCAAAATAAAACTTAGATTGGAAAATCCAAAGGCTAGGGATGACTCATTTCGAGAAAATTAAAATATAAGTTTAACCCATTTGATTACGTTTGTATAATAAAATATATTGTTTCGTAAGAACAGACTCAAAGGGGTATCCTCTGTGGTTGTTGGGAGGAGAGACTAGCTCTTGTACTCGAGGCGTGTAGGAAGAGTCGAGTTAAGGGAGGTAGCACAGTCGAGAGACGGCCTGACTTCATGAAGACACGTTAAATAAAAAAAAAATAATAAAATCTTGCTGTTGTGGCTCTTTAGTGTGTGTGGTCCTAAACCTGGTGGCTTTAGCGAGAGAGAGAGAGAATTAATAATGATATTTCGTTAGATGGTAAATATGAACAAATAAAATGGGTGCTACTTTAGAGAGCACTTTACCGGGGTTATTTACAGCAAAGCCTTTATATCTATGGACAATAATAATGACCCTATAGTTAGCTTAGGGTACAATCAACTAAAGATAGAGATTAGTAATATCAAATATTTTTTTTGACTAATAATTTCATACAATTTACGGAATCATCATAATTTTTCCCATGGCAGAAATTGTACTGAGCTCACAACAGCGAATGAGAAGGGGATGTTGGAGGAGTAAGGGGGGAAGGGGGAGTTGACGCGCAATATTTAGTTCCCTTCCCCATTTACGGGGGTCAGGAAGGGGGGGATGGGGTAAAGTCTGGGTTTGAACCTTTGTCTTGGAAAGCAAGAATTACTCATATCATTCTTTTTGTGTTGTCTTAATATTCTGTTTCGTTTGGTCTATTTTCGCTCTTCACTCTTTCTCTTTTATACTAGAATCTCATTCTATTTATACACATTATGTTATTGCTATAGTTTCGTACTCAATTTTCATTCTGTTTATGCTCGGATTGTCATTCTCAATTCTGCTTACACTCTAATAGAAATTTTTTTTCATTCTTTATATGCTCGCATCTCATTTTGTTTATATTCGAAAATCATTCTCTCAACGTGTCCAAGTTTTTATAAACTCATCATTTGACTATCGAATCCTATCATGCTTTGTTTTACGATCTAATTGAATTCTGTAGTCTACATACTACAGTATTTATACTCGACACACTTTATTCTCGAATCTTTCTCAATTTATATATTAGTTCTCATTCTTGCCTCGCTGTTTAAACTTCAAACCTCATTCTATTTAAACCAAATAAGTTGTTTTTTATATCTACTTTTTATATATTTCTTTCCAGTTTTTATGGTAGAATGTAACCCTTTCTCCTTACCAAGTCTCTCTCTCTCTCTCTCTCTCTCTCTCTCTCTCTCTCTCTCTCTCTCCAAAAACTTTCACTTCCATCATTTGCTCTTCTAAACCACATCACATGACTTACAGCCCTCCCCAAGCCGCTTCTGAAGGTTACAGCCCTAGCCATTTCTTGTGGTTGAGAGAGAGAGAGAGAGAGAGAGCTTTCACCTCCGTACGAAAGGAACGGAGGAGCCTTGCCGTTCTAGAGTCTGCTGAACTCTTAACTTTCACCACTTCCGTACGAGAGGAACGGCGCCTTGCCTTTCTCTGGTCTATGCCTCGCAGGACAGTCTCTTGTCTTGTGACATAATAATTTTTAAGAAACTGACGTCATTAACGTGGCTAGTGATACAATTAAAAAAAAACTGCCATTGTATAATGGAAATAGATGTTTGTTTGTTTGCCTGTGTATTGTTTTATGACCCAGGGCCCTAAGGCTACAGGAAACCAGTTGGTTGAAGAAAGAGGTGGGGGGGGGTATAGGACGCTTGTTAGGATCTCCATTGTGAAGGTGATTCACCCCTTTGCGCCTAACACATAAATGGATCAAGTCCCTTCATAATACTCTAATAGTACACACATTCTCTCTCTCTCTCTCTCTCTCTCTCTCTCTCTCTCTCTCTCTCTCTCTCTCTCTCTCTCTCTCTCTCTCTCTTTCTCTCTCATATATATCTTAAAACGAGCCAAATTTAGCTACTTTTGATACAATAGAAAAGGTTACTCCATTAGACTCTTTAATTCATTATTATTATTATTATTATTATTATTATTATTATTATTATTATTATAGAAATGTCTGGATGAAGTTTGACCTTCACAGAAAACCTGTTCTTGAGTTAACTTGACGAAAAAGTGTCGTAAATATGTGAAATTATATGCTAGTTTAACCTTTTCCGTCAGGTTACAGAAAAGCTTGAGTTGACGTTTTGAGAGTATAAAAGCTTAAATTAAATCTAATTGTCTAACGTTAAGGTTGAGTTACTTTGTCTAGGTTATAGTAAAGCTTAGGCTAACTTACACAGAAGCTTGAGTTATCTCTTGATAACCTTCCTTAAAGCTTGAGATAACATCTGTCGAGATTAGAGAAGCTTGAGTTAACATCTGGCGAGATTAGAGAAGCTTGGAGTAAGCTCTGTAAATATTACAGATATAATATTTTTTTAACATTATCCCATTTAGATATTTAGATCATATTTGGAATGATTTAAGAACGCTAATTTTGTAAAAATAAATAAATGTTCCTTATAAGAAAATTATTTCCCAATATTTCTCCTTTCGGTGCGAAATGCAGAAATAAAAAAAATAAGAAAATTCATTAAATATTACGAAAGTATTCGTTAACATGCTTCGAATATCACATGGTTTCTTTGATATATTTTCTTCCTCTCCGTATATGATAATAGTGTTATGGGTTGTTGAGACATTTTCAAACCGCTGTGGCCCTTATTTGCAATTTATTGCGAAACAAGAGACACTGTGGAAGATTCCGCTCTCTCTCTCTCTCTCTCTCTCTCTCTCTCTCTCTCTCAAAATCGTAACTCAATAGTTTCCTAATGTTTGTATCATCATCATACTATATATAGCGCCATTTGTCACTTAGGATAAACTAAGAGAAACTATATCACTTATGCAAACGATCATAAATATTCATTTTGTGGAGGGGAGAGCATTGCTGATATAATCCCCCTCGCAGGAAAGTCAGTTTAACTTCTTAACTGGTACATAGGTTAAGTTTGCTCATGTATAAAATTAAAACATTTTATTATGCCAATAAATGTGCAGGAAGACATTATATATATATATATATATATATATATATATATATATATATATATATATATATATATATATATATATATATATATATATATATATATATATATATATATATATATATTTTTTTTTTTTTTTTTTTTTTTTTTTAGTGAAAAATCCCACTCACCATTAGCGTTTACGATGTTAAAGACTACCCCCTCCCCCGACGTTTTCAAAGTTATTTTCGGTTAGGCGTAGATACGTCTAAAATTAACGTACTCTTCTAGCTAGCGTCAGACGCCGTAGGTGCGTCATGGGGAAGAAGGGGGAAGGAAATTAATGGGGGGTATGGGTTGGAGATGTCAGATCCCCCCCCCAAGTTCTCTACTATATTTGAAGTGTAAGACAGGTATTACTGGACCTGTTAAAGTGATGTCATATTAGTTATAGTTACGTTTGAATGTATTGGTATTTTTATTGAAGGCTAGTGTGTCTTGCTTTGTTTTACAACTTAAGATAGGTAGATAAATATACCCACAAGCGCTAATTATTTTCCCGTTTTTTTTATAACTAGTTAAATTAATTTTATTCATAACTTCATTTGCTGTTCAGAAATTAATTACACCATATTAATATGAATATTTATAATATACACTAATGGGTGTTTTCGTTTCTCACAAGTTCTGTGTTATAATAGGTCAGCTGCGTATTAAAACATTAAATAGGTAGGATTATATATATATATATATATATATATATATATATATATATATATATATATATATATATATATATATGAGATATATATATATATATATATATATATATATATATATATATATATATATATATATATATATATATATATATATATATATATATATATATATATATATATATATATATAGAGAGAGAGAGAGAGAGAGAGAGAGAGAGAGAGAGAGAGAGAGAGAGAGAGGAAGCTGCAGCAGGTGTAGTCCCTAAAGGATTCAATTGGCAGAACAGGATGGAAGGGGGAGGGGGAGCATCCATTGTAGAAAAGGTCCTAAACACACAAACACGTCCATCTCATACCTTGTTTTTGTTGTTGTTTTGGTTTTGTGTGTTTTTGGGCATTTGTGTTGAATCATAAAATTTTAAACTAATGATAATTTGCCGTTTATATTTTTTATATTTAGGTATATGACCCCAGCATCTCGACTTTTTCTTTTTAGAAGATATAGCCTATCCTTTTCGTTCTATAGTCTTGTAAGATATTTCTTTGATGACGATATACCATCTGCGTTCTGAATTAAAATTCTGTATGGTTTTGAAATCAAAGTATCTAAATTCTCAATGTTATATGAACTCAAAGAATCTATATTTGACGTGATATACAATATATCGTATTTTTCTTATGAGATGATAAAATTTTCTTACAAAAATTCATTCGTTTTTTTTTTCAACTACATTATCTAAACCTTAACAAGGCACGATTTTTTCTTTTTACAAAGAATTTTTCTTCTAAATTAATTCTGGAAGGATGTTGAAAACCAGGTAGCTATATACCTGACACACGATGTTCACAGTACATTGTCTAGTAAATCATAATAGTCTTCTGAATATATTTCTAGTAGGGGTCCGTTGTTTTCCTTGATGGCATAGCTTTATTTTTTTTTAACTATGACTTACGTTATCTAGACTTTATTTTGACCTGATGATATTTATTTGCTTTACTGTAGCTTTTGTCTAGCCATAAACATCGCTGGACTATATTTCTTCCATATGTAGCCCTTTATCTAGCCACAATATAGGCTATTGGCAGGCTATT
This sequence comes from Halocaridina rubra, assembly GCA_037179515.1. Classification (NCBI taxonomy): domain Eukaryota; kingdom Metazoa; phylum Arthropoda; class Malacostraca; order Decapoda; family Atyidae; genus Halocaridina; species Halocaridina rubra. The sequence continues at coordinate 20,490 of JAXCGZ010021030.1, read as the reverse complement.
TATCCACATGCCCTACTCGACTCGGATTTGCTTCAATATATAACCTTTCTATCCTCAAACCACGCTGGACTAGATCATATTCATTCAGCCAGTATATAGCCTATCTATTCACAGACTACTGGACTCATCATTTTCTTCGGTATATAGACTAGCTATCCAAAAAACTAGCTAAGACTCCATCATATTTTTCTGTGTATAGCCTTTCTCTATCCACAAACGCTATCCTATCTTCAGGACTGACCATTTTAGTAAGGTTTGTGGTACATTTGTTGGTCAATACGTGACCTCGTTATTAATGTCTATTGTGTGGTAATTTTTGTAAGGTTCTCTCCGAGCCGTGAGACGACATTTAAAATGTCATAATTAAATGGTTGACTTACGTCAATAGTTTTAATTGCATAATTTTGGTAAGTCGTAAAAGTGTAATCACGTTAAAAGTGTTAACTACTCATAAAAACGTAAACTTTATTTCTTTAAACAGTATAACCCTGTTTATATAAAAATATATAATTTTTGTTTCTATCAATAACTGCGAAAACTATCTATCAATCTACCTTAGCTGTTTCCCCTTTAAATTGTGTGTAGCCGACATAAAAAAAAATGAAAATAAGGGGATGATTACTAATACCAGAATAATATTCATGCGCAGAGCTGAAGGACACATGTATGCCTATATACGTACTTGAGACCCCGATTGTACATGGATCCATCACTGGCCAAATATTTCCAATGATGTACTCAATAATCTGAGATGGGAGTGGCTAGGAGACGATAAACGCCATTACTTCTCATTGATATATAATATACCATGTTGCCGAGAGAGAGAGTACTCTGGCCTTGAGTAATAATGGAAGCCAAATAAGGTTGGGGTTATTGTGTATTTTTTTAAAACGACCCCACATGAAAATATGAAGATGAACACACGAAGACTATAGAATAAATTGTGCAATTTTTTTTCCGAAATATTAATGATATAAAATAAACGTGTTTAATGATGATAATAATAATAATAATAATAATAATAATGCATGTTTATATTTCGCTTGTAAGATAGCGTACGCGAATCAAATTCTGTTTTGAATAAGTGTGTGTTAGGCGGTCATTCTAAATTCGCTTTGTCATTCTTGTTGTTCGTTTTTCATTTCTTGTATAATATTGCTTCATCATTCTCCTCTTCTGGTATTTTTTTTTTTTATATTTAGATTCGTCCGTATTTTGTATTTAAGATCGAAAACATTCGCCAGAATCATGACTTTTAAATACTGATAAATATGACGTAGGAATATGACTAAAACAATGTAGTTGTAAAGGAAAATTAGTTTGTCTGTACTCGTAAGCGCTAAGATACTTTATATATATATATATATATATATATATATATATATATATATATATATATATATATATATATATATATATATATATATATATATATATATATATATATATATGAATGAATGAATGGAAAGTACGGTTTGTAAGTGCTTATCTTTCAAAGATAAGGATGGCTTTAGCCTATTCTTTATCAGTATAGAAGACTATGTAGCCTCTCTCTCTCTCTCTCTCTCTCTCTCCTCGTGTGATTACATCACTTAATTTTTGATAACACAAATCCTCGTTAGATTACGCAATGCTATTAGATTTATCAATGTGTAATATTTCTCTGCTATTACTACTACTACTACTTGCAATATTACACCGTTTACGAATTTTTGGGTGGGGATTAATAATGGGAAAGTAGCTTATGTTACGGTAGCGTTTCGCTAAAACCACGCGGGAAATACCCAAACCTAAACTAACGTATTTCTTAATAGTGCAGTAATGTCGATTTCCTATAGTTAAAATGGATACAGGTCATTTATCCGAAATAAGGTTTCTTTTACTCATTTAACATGTCCAGTTTCCAGGAAATCGGAATTATATATATATATATATTTTAACTACATTAAATAAAGAATTTGGACCTATGAAAAATCTATATTTACTAGTTGGCAACCTCTTCCCCCATAATGCAATAGCCATTTCCTTTCTCTAATAACAGTAGTAAAACAATATCTAGGAATATAATTCTACCTATTCCTAGAATTATTTCCTAGTGGGATATGACTATTACGTTTTCACCTAGTTTCGACATATTCTTTAATGATGTTATTATATCAGACAGTTATTACTTATTTCTGTATACGTCATGTTGATTGAATATTCTCGTAGAATAAAGTTTTACATATTTCATATTTTTTATATATTTACGAAGACATAAGCCTTTTGGGCGAGTACATATTCTCTAACCCTTCATGCTTTGACATATTCAGGATGTAACATGCAGAAAATACTTATTCTGGAAGACGTCTTGGATTTTTTACGTATTCAAGATGATGTACTGTTGAACATGGGCATATTTTGGTAGACTCATTGTTTCACGTATACGTTTTCATTCATGCTGTTACGTATTCAACGAGACACAACTGAAATATTCACGTAATATTATCATATGGCTTCATTACATATTCTTACGTTTTTAATTCCATTGCATATAAACGAATACGTAATACTGAGTAAATTACATATTCTGGAAGAGGTTGTCCTTATATACAAACAGAGGAATACGTTGTCATTGTAAATAATTACGACTGTATATTCTGTCAGATACATTTTTTGAATGTAGGTTATCAGTGGGGGAGATATACCTCCACCAATGAGGGAGTAATATTGTTGGGGGAAAAGGTCACGATAGATGAAATATTAGTCAATATATCATGCATTTTCTATCATGTGTTATCAGGTGAGAAAGTTGAGGTACCAATTTCGAGCACAAAAATAATAATAATCTTTGTACCCTTTTTAAACTTGCTAATATTTACAGAATATAAATAATTTTTATTTAGTTTCTTCGAACAAAATTATGAAATTATCGTTGTTAGCCGGCAAGGGTTTCTGGGAAAATACGCTCAGATGGTTGTCCTACAGCTCTGAAGAAAAAAAAAAAAAGTTACCGGCTTCTTCCATAAGCCGGTAAGAATAAGATAATGGAAGAAACCTAGACTGTCCACTTTCTCCCACCTGATTGGACGTTTCCATTTGTCGCAATGCTTATATTCAGTGACGTCATGGAAATGGAGCTCTATGATTGGCTCTGGAAATGACGTCATGAACTTGGAACTCCATGATTGGTTCAGGAAATGACGTCATGAAAACGGAGCGCACTGATTGGTTGTGGAGATGATGTCATAGTCTGTGGCTCAATGTGTGGCTCTGGAACTTGGAAGTGACGACATAGTCAGTGCGGCGCCACGATTGGTCAAGGAAGGGGGATGGGTGGTGTCGTCTCACGCTGCTATCAGCTGATCTAAATAGTATTGCTTAATCCAATAAATATTTATTCTTCGTGTTTATGAATAAAGAATTATTTAATTTATATACCTTAACTATATTTTGTTTACCCGCACTTTAATGTATTATGCGCATTACTACATGAATAGTAAATTTGGTCAAGATACGTTATTTAGATTTTTCCTGGTCATATTTTTTTTTCGCAAGCATTTTTGGAATATCTCTCTCTCTCTCTCTCTCTCTCTCTCTCTCTCTCTCTCTCTCTCTGTTTTTCATAGTTCACCTTATCGCAATTATTGTTATTTTCGTCACAATTTTCACTTGGATCTAAGTTTGAATGCTGTTTATCATTAGCTACACATACCTAAGACACTGTCTTGAAGTTCATCTTGTAAATATCGATTCTCTCTCTCTCTCTCTCTCTCTCTCTCTCTCTCTCTCTCTCTCTCTCTCTCTCTCTCTCTCTCTCTCTCCTCTCTCTCTCTCTCTCTCTCTCTCAGAAAAATTATCGAAAACATTAGGTGTACTTTATTTTTTGTATAAATAATTGAATAATGAATTTAAGTATAACAAAAGTGTCACCCTATTTTTCAAATCATAGCGAACATGAGTTTTGTAAATATTAACATTAAACTAATTCAGATTTTTGCCAAAATATTATTACCTTTTAAAACCGTTTCCGCATTCAAATAAAAATATATGACAACAGTTGTTTAAAATTCCGATTTTGTTTTTATAAGGGTAAGCAGTTTCATACTTAATGCATAAAATATAGTAAATTTAAGTTTTCTGTCCATATAAATAGGCCAGGAGATGGGGAGTTACAACCAAAGACAAAAAAACTTTACCTTGAAAATAGACAGCAAATCATGTAACAAGAGTAACTACAAAGAAGACATAATATAGTAATTAGTAAATGAGAGTGAAACAATACATGCTTTACACACCTACAGCTCTGCTGAATGCCAACTATTTAGTTCTGTAGCACGAGGATTGAATTATATAAATCATTATGATTTTTTTTTTAATCTTGTCATACTTGCAGGGAAGCAGAACAGGTTCGATATTGGGATACCTCAGACTTGAAACCGTATCTAAATACTTTTCGGAGGTCTCCTAAGTCGCGTTAGGATTAAAAAGTAGCTAGTGGAATACACATCTTCAATATTATTGATGGAAATCTTTACTCTGTCACAGACACACACACAAAATTTAATAAAGGTGCTTTACTATTATTATTATTATTATTATTATTATTATTATTATTATTATTATTATTGGAGATTTCTTGAATACAAAATTAGGTTTAAAGAATACTTGTGCTTCTCAATACTTGGGGTGAAGAACTTGTTTCACTCTGACCTAATACATCTAAAGGTGTTTACTCCCCAATCTGCCGGTTTTTTTTTAAACTAGAACTGAAAAAAAAATTGCCCTCATCGGGCCTGGGCACGATGAAAACAAAGTGCAGAGAAACAGATTTAGTGCTGTGACTTGTCAGATGGGAAGAGATAATAAATGATGTAACGAATATCCGGCGTTGATGTAGGCATAGAAAGAGAACCGTAACTGAAGGAAGGCAACATCAAACTGTTAATGGGAAAATACCCAAAAGAAGGGATGCACCTACCCTTTCCTTTTAACCACCATGAGGTTCTTCCGAAGACGACTCATTACGAATTATCTTTGTTGAAGGTATATTTTGATTAGGCCTCACTTAGCCCTTCTGAGAGAGAGCGAGCGAGCTTGGTCGATTTTTTCCTATCAAGTATTGACTATATGAGGTGGTTATTGTTTTTTTTTTTTTTATTTTTTAGGAGGGGGATTGGATATTGGAGTCCTACATTTTTATTTTGTCACGCAATCTTTTCATGCAATAACTATTGATTATATTGATGCAAGCTATGCTACTGAGTGTTCTCATATATATATATATATATATATATATATATATATATATATATATATATATATATATATATATATATATATGTATAATTTGAAAGTGACAAGTCCATATTCGATCCCACCATGGGGGTGTTAGGGAGATTATCCAGCCATAATTCCCCAGCATCAACCTGTCTCTGTCCTCACCCATTCGTAGGGGGTCGACGCAGACAGGTGGAGCTGGAGAAATCAGGCTGCATGGCATTCCTGTAA
>JAXCGZ010021030.1:0-12500 GCA_037179515.1 Halocaridina rubra | reverse complement strand
GAGATATATGGCTATTTTCTATATTTTGATGCCTGTTTTCCGAGTCCCTGCATCCTCCTTAGTCACATCACACCTTCATGTCCTCCCTCCCCACATCCATACACTTGCACTTTGGGCTACTTCCCCTCTAGCTTGACACCTCCATTCTTAGCATCTTCCTCCTTAGTCACACTACAGATCTTCATGCCTTCCCTCGCCACATCCATAAACTTGCACTTTGGCCTACATCTCCCTCTCCTGCCTGACACCTCCATCCTTTGTCACACCACATGCCTGTATGTCCTTCCTCACCACATCCATAAACTTGCACTTTGGCCTACACCTCCCTCTCCAGCTTGACACCTCCATCCTTAGCATCTTCCTTCTTAGTCACACCACACATGTCCTCCCTCACCACATCTATAAACTTGCACTTTGGCTCACATCTCCCTTTCCTGCCTGACACCTTTATCCTTAGCATCTTCCTCCTTAGTCACGCCACATACATTCATGGTCTTCCTCAGCACATCCTTAAACTTGCACTTTGGCCTACTTCATCCCCTCCTGCTTGACCCATCATGTCCTCCCTCACCACTTCTACTTGCACTTTGGCCTACTTCTTCCCCTCCTGCCTGACACCTCCATCCCTAGCCTCTTTCTCCCATTGTACCCATCATCCTTCTCAGTACTTGCCCAAACCATCTCGGTTTCACTTTTTTTTAAGGGATAGGGGAGAAAAAGGCTAGCAGTCCTACCTTTCCTGAATGTTTTTCCATTTTCATTCCACAAAACCGATGATATAAGGGGAAGTAAAGTGCAGTCTTTGATTAAGCCCTGGTGCATCCCTTTTTTTTCTGTGCCACCCTGTTTATTTTAGGGGGGAAATAGCTTAAATTGGTTTTTGTAACATCAGGACCGGCAAAGAATATTGCCCCCGTTGAGCGTGGGCACCAAGAAAATAAGTAAACAGAAAGAAAGATTAAGGAGTGTTGTGACATGTTAATGTTGAAACAGATTTCTACTCTAATGACCTATTATCTCTTTACAGGCAAAATTGGCATCTTTTACGTGATCTTTTACGCGTGCCTGGCTGGTTTCTTTGCCATTATGTTGACCGTGTTCTACCAAACCATTGACACTAATCATATGCCCAAATATACCCCTGGAAAAGATGGTGGCTCCCTCCTCAGGCACCCTGGTAAGTAATACTTTGGTTGGTTAATATTTGCCTGATACACCAACATCATATTCGATCAGGTTGATAAGTAAATGATTGCTTTAAAGATCCTTTAAGGTTAGGTTTTCACGTGAATCTGATACTGTCTTGATTTATCAGAACATGATTTTGTTAGTGTTGAGTACTGTACTTCTTAACATAGTTTGCAAGGCAGCATTCATATTATAAAGCCAGTTATCACTATTAAAGTGTCCAGCTTGTAGGGCAGAGTTCATGTTATACAGCCAGTTATCACTATTGAAATGTCCAGCATGTAGGGCAGCATTCATATTATACAGCCAGTTATCACTATTTGTGTCCAGCTTGCAAGGCAGCATTCATATTATGCAGCCAGTTATCACTATTAAAGTGTCCAGCTTGTAGGGGAGCATTCATATTATACAGCCAGTTATCACCATTAAAGTGTTCAGCTTGTAAGGCAGCATTCATATTATTTATGCAGCCAGATATTACTATTAAAATCTTCAGTATTAATGGATTTGCTCATTACTGGTGAACAGCTGAATAATATCGCTCAATTGATGGGAATGGGTGTCAAGTTGACCGTGGGCAATATTGATACATTTTCAAGCCTCGACAGGCTGGATACGCTGTGTGTAAATACTTTTGCACTGCTAATCTCACAGTACTGTCGAGTATCTCAATATTCATGTTTTAATACTTTTCTTTTTCAGCTATGGGCTTTAGACCTTTACCAAGAGCGGAAAACATCGAGTCAACCCTAATTTGGTACAAGAATGGCGACAACGACGACATAAAGCACTGGACCGATTCCCTTGACATCTTTATCAAACGTGAGTGCCAGTCCGTCTTTTTCATTTCTTGATAAAAGCTAAATAATTCTCTCATGCAGATAAGGGAAGAGAACCTTTTTCATGTAATTGGCATTGTGTCTTAAGTTTTTTAGACAGTTGCCAAAGCAAGAACCCCCTTGGTATCAAGAGCATTTTGTCTTGGCTATTAGACAGTTGCCTTTATTCTATAAATAAAGCTAGTTCCCAAGTTAGAAAACACTTAATTTGGATTGCGTTGTGAGCATGCACACTGGATGTGCACTACGCCCTGTCAGCATCAAAATTTCATTCAAATTCTGAGGGCATTTTGCAAAACAAAATGGGCACTAGAACACTTGCTATGGCACGCTAATATCTGATGCTGTGTGGCATCTTGACTCCCCTCCATTTGTTATATGAAGCACTCAGTGCTAGTGAACGTTAGTGTGTTATCAAGTGCAATCGAAGCAAGACATTTCCTGTATATTACCTTTCCTTTGAGGGTTAATAAAATTGTACTGTACTTGAAAGCATGGTTGCGCCATTATTTGATATTCATTTTGGAGCATTCACAGTTTTCCTCAGTTTATTCACTAATGAAAAATCAACTTCCACAGCTTATGAAGGTGCTGGTGGAGACTTGTCTGGACAGCACTTAGTTGATTGCAGCGATGAGAAGCCCCCAGGTGAGGATGAAGTATGCCGATTCCAAGATACCTGGCTCACTGACAAGTGCCAAAAGGCTGAGAAGTGGGGTTACAACAGGGAATCTCCCTGCGTTATCCTCAAATTAAACAGAGTAAGAAAAGCTTGTACAGTAATATATTAATTCTTTCTTTTCTGTTTTTAACTTCTCATATCCTTCCATTGCCTGCAGCATGGCCAAAATTGTTCACCATGCTTACCCTTTATGCCCACCATCAGCTGTTCTTTAAAGGGTGGGATAGAATAGGGAGATCAAACTACCAGTCTGTATCTCCCCTAACTCCTCTAGTATTCTCGTACGACACATAGTAAATACCAGTTTTCTTGAACTTTTCTTGAAGGTTGTGTATGTGAACTTCGTTCATTGGTATATATGGATTTTAAAATGTTTATTATTAGGATGGGGGTACCGCAGTAGCACTTAACTTTGGAAGCGACAGACCCGCGATCGAACCCAAAGCTGAGTGTTAGGAAGGGCATCCAGCTTTAATTCCCCAATGTTAATGTGTATGTGGCCACCCACATAATGGTATAAATAGTGATATAAACTGGGAATTAACGTTAATATGATGGATAGCGGAACAATACGTTGCGTGATGTAAGTGCCAGAAATGGGAAATGGGTATGTGATGGTAAAGAAAATTAACCACATCGGGGATGGGCAAGCAGAAATAAAGCAGAGAAATGGAAATGGGGAGGGTTGTGACTCATCAGATGTGAAGGGATTATAAGAGATGTGTAACGAATATCAAAGAATATTTGGTGTTGATGTAGGCATGAAAAAAGAACCATAGCTGAAGGAAGACCTAAGATCGAGCTGTCCTGTACAGCCCCATGTAAGTCCAATAAACCTCCAGATATAGTATCGCACTGGGCAGCTGGTACCATGGGGCCAAGCTGTTCCATGGTTACCAATTGGGGTAGTTTAAACTTACCTGTAGACGAGTGTTGTAATCATTTCTAAAGCATAGTGTGATACAATAAACAAGGATGCATTTATTCTCTTTTAGATGATTAACTGGGTTCCTGAAGTATACGAGACTGAAGAAGAACTGCCAGAGAAAATGCCACAATCTCTCAAGGAACACATTAAAAAGAGGATTCATGATAACTCTGGTGTTATGCCTAAGGTAATTATAGATTTTTTGAAGATTTAAAGTTATCCAGATCTCAGTACTGAATAGAACAAGTCTGTAACGCGCATGTCTCAAATATTTGGTCATATGATTATTCGTACTTTTTGCGTATGTCTCATTGTACTGTAAATATGAAGGCATTGCCCTTTTCGTTTTCCAGATGATTTGGGTCTCCTGCAAGGGTGAAAATCCAGCTGATGAGGAATACATTGGACCCATTAATTATTCACCTTTCCAGGGATTCCCTGCTTATTACTTCCCCTTCAGAAATACTCCAGGATATCTTCCACCCATTGTGGCTATCCAGTTCAATCAGCCCCAGTGTAAGTTGCAAAAAAATTTATTTTTACTTGTGACTTCCTCTGAAGTGGGGGGCCACGGTAGCTTGGTGGTCATAGCCCTCGACTCATGAGGTGACAGACCCGCCGTCTGGCCTACTGCAAGGTGTTAATAGGGCATCCAACCTTAAGTTCCTTGTAGTTAAAACATGTCTGTGGTTAGTCCCATGACTTGGCATTATCTCTCAAAAGTATTGCCCTTGTTATATAGTTCATGATGCATTGATTGGAGCTCTGTTTTTTGGTATTGTAATTTTTAATCTTTTGACTTTGCTAATAAGTGTGACCAAAGTAGATTTTACCATAAGAATTTAATATAAATTGCTTTTCTGCGTTTCAGCTAACGTCCTGATCAACATTGAGTGCAAGGCCTGGGCCAAGAATATCGTTCATGATCGTCAGAACCGCCTTGGTCTGGTGCATTTTGAACTTCTCAAGGATTAGAAAGCTAGAGAAGAACTTTTGGTAACTATTGAGAAGTCATAAAATTGTAAGAAGGGGCCGCACTGCAAACACCAACAAAAAGATGACAAACAACCAACTTACTCCTACTGATGCGTAATTAGTCTCAAAGGCAACTAAATTTCATAGACTGTAGTTTATATTTTATACCTGATTTGCCTATTTTTTCAACTTGTGTTCACTTAAATATATTATATTGTGATTAGGTTGTAAATCAAAACACACCTCCCATAAGGTAATATTTTATCCTTTTAAGTTTTTAGGTCTTGAAGCCAAAAAGCAACAGGATTTTTACTGTTCGTGCATTTAAATGTTCTGAATTTATTTATATTTTGTTCCATGTCGACTCTGAGGATACAAGTTTTTCTGTCGTTAGCGTAGGATACGACAATAGTTTTCCAGTATCTCAACAAAGGTAGAACGTCGCTGTCAACAAAGTGCATTAGGTCATGCAAAACCGTTGCTTGTGTGTACGTGTAATAGTTGTGTAAACGTCGAGGTGCGTGTGCATTACGTACATTTAGTAATGATTCAGTAGAACTGTTATATTAAGATTCCTTTTATGTTTTTTGATGTAAATAGCCATTTATGCGAAATATTATATATTTCAAAGTCCTTCAAGAGCGCGAGACTGCCTCTGGACACTGAATATCTCAGGTTGTACATACTATATAAAAAACTTTAGTAAAACATTTAATTTTTTTTTTTTTTTTTCCCTATTTGAGAGTAATCTTGTGATAAAAGCCAGAAAGACAGCGCCGGATTTCAGTGCCTAGGGGCAGATTCGCCGAACAATAGCAAATTGGGTCCATCGTGGAAGAACGCTTAATTTTCAGAGTTCCGTTGTTGAGCAATAAAAGATACTAATTAACGTTGATGGCTTTTCACTATCCTATCTTGAGTTGTGCTTCGTTTTCTTGCTTCTAATGGAAATAAAACTGCAACATTTCGTAAGATCTTGAAACTAAGGTTAAATAACTTATACCATTATTTTGTTGAAAACTAAACGGTATTGGACTTTTACATATATCAGTTAAAAGTGACAACCTCATGTCAATCCCACGGCAAGGCAGTAGGAAGAATATCCAGCCACAATTTCCCAGCTCCAAACCTGTCTGTCCACCCCCATAATCGGGATTAATATTACACAGCAAGAACTAACAGCAATATTAAGGCAAGGAGAAAAATTCAGGGAGGGAGACACTGGCACCTGAATGGCATTGCTTCGCTCCGTATTCCTAGTCTTCTGGCACGACGAAAAGAAGGGGCAGAATTCACTCCGTAACCACCAGAGTTTATTATATGCTTTGTACATGTCTAGCTTCTTGCTATGCTCTTTTGACTTACACCAGATAGACCTGCAATAAACAATACAGAGTTGACAAATAGCGACAGCTGTAGAGCAATGAGAAGATTGATATATTCAGGAAGTGACAAACCCATGTTCAAGCCCACTGCAGGGCATTAGGAAGAGGATCCAGCTGTAATTCCTCAACTACAACCTATATCCACCCCCATTCAATGGCAAATTACACTTTCGCTTGAGAAACGCAGCCAAAGGGTGATCCACAAACGACAGATCTTCAGACTAACAGACTTCAGTCCACCAGGCTTATGATGGAGAGAAATATTTGAGTAAAAAATAAGAATGTGGTCTGAAAATCGTTAATTTCTCCTCTTCCTTCCCAAAGGATACTTGGAACACTACCTAAGTCAAAACACACTCATCATTAGCTGATACAGGGGGTCCTTGACGTACTTCAGAGATCTGTTCCTTAAATGTGATGTAACCCAAATTTCACTGTAACTCTGAAGACACCTAAATAAGCACCTATGCTAATACGGTAGTCAAGTTTCTTCATTTTCTATGCATTTCACTAGGTCTGCCATCAGAAGAATCTGGTTTACGCTTGGGACACATAATAGGCAAAAATGCTAAAAAAAAAAAAAAATTACGGGAGAAGCGTTATATCCACGAAACATCGTAACTCGAAGACAGTGTAAACGTAGAATCTCCTGTACTGCAATCACTCATTTTAGTTCCTAGGGGATAAAAGGCTGCCATTATTCCCCCCTCACCACCCTGCATGGGTAATCCACAAGAGTAAGCAGGCACAATGTAAATACTGTACTGTATATTGATATAATACCTTTCTAGCTAAAATACAATGCTGCAACTTAGCAACTAAACAATATGAGGTTTTTACAATATAAAACGCTGATTTAATATCAACAAGTACATGGCTGGTGCATCTTCCTTTGGACACAGATACTGGAGCCGGGGATTAAGGATGGATACCCTCACTAATGCCCTGCGGTGGGCTCGAATTCGTGTTAGTTTATTCCCAACTCACGAGCTTTGCCACTGACCTACTGGACAAAATTAATGATGTCCCTGAGATTCAGATGGTTCATGATAGAGATAAGAATGGGAGTGCGAGCAAGTATAATAGTATGATGTAGTCCTGGCTGGTAATGTGTGAACTATGGCAGGAAATGTGTTCGAAGGATAAAAGAGTAAATACAGGAAGACTTATGCCCTGCGGTGGGCTCGAATTTGTGTTAGTTGATTCCCAACTCACGAGCTTTACCACTGACCTACCGGACAAGATTAATGATGTGCCTGATATTTCAGATGGTTCATGATAGGGATAAGAATGGAAGTGTGAGCAAGTATAGTAGAATGACGCAGTCCTGGCCACTAATGTTGTGCAAAATATGGCAGGAAATGTGTACGAAGGATCAATGAATAAATACAGGAAGATCTATGCCCTGCGGTGGGCTCAAATTCGTGTTAGTTGCTTCCCAACTCACGAGCTTTACCACTGACCTACGTGACAAAATTAATGATGTCCCTGAGATTCAGATGATTCATGATAGCAATAAGTAAGGGAGTGTGAGCAAGTATAGTAGTATGACGCAGTCCTGGCCGCTAGCTAATGTTGTGCAAAATATGGCAGGAAATGTGTACGAAGGATCAGAGAGTAAATACAGGAAGACTTTTGGTGATAACATGGAATCAAGATGGAAAACACGTAGAAAACATTGAAAGCCCAAATAAAAGCAGAGGGTGATCAAGGAATAAAGACAACTAAGAAAGGAACGGAAAGTGAAGTGCTAAAAGAATTATACAAATAGGGGAGGGACAGGTCTAAGACTGGAATGTGTAAAAGGTTGATTATGTCAACAATTTTGAAAAGGTAAAAAGAATAGGGAGAGCTGGAAAGGAACTGTTTTGGGAGGATTTATTGTGTGAAACAGGAAAAATTTGCAAGAAATATTGGAAAAAAGATTTGCTTAATAGTTCTGGATATCTGGAAAAAATGAATAATGAGACTGATAAAAAGTGTACGGAGGTCTGGGCGAAAGAAGAGAATAAATAATGAGGGACTGACGAAGAGGAGCGTATGGAGGCCTGGGCATCTGGTAGGAATGGATAATGAGAGACTGACGAAGAGGAGCGTATGGAGGCCTGGGCATCTGGTAGGAATGGATAATGAGAGACTGACGAAGAGGAGCGTATGGAGGCCTGGGCAACTGGAAAGAATGAATAATGAGACTGACGTAAAGTATATGGAGCCCTAGACAACTGGCAAGAATGAATAATGAGACTGACGATGAGGAGCGTATGGAGGCATAGATATGGATGGAGAAATGAAAGAGAATGAAACACTCAGAGAGCAAATAAGATCTTTGGAGGAAGCAAATAAAGCACAAGGGCAGGAGAGAAAGGAACTAGAAAAAAGAATAAAGAAGCTGGAAGGGGAAAAGAGTCAACTAGAATCTAGACTTTCTAAACAAGAAGATAAAAACAAACAGCTGAATGACAACCTAAAGGAATTAGATGTTAGTTCACTGCTCTCTTCTGAGAGAGACGAGATTGCTGCTTGGAATGTCCAGATTAAGGAAAACATTGAACAGTCCAGAAAAGAGTTCCAGGAGCTGAATATGGAAAATGATGCCATGAAAACTTCCTTTGCTGATGCACTAAAGGGGAATGTGGCAGTAAAAGAGGCTGTAAAGGTGGTGGCACTGGAAAACATACAAACAGTTGACTATAAAGAGACAGTAATCGATAAAATGAAAGACGTTGTGATGGAAAGGGCAAACCCACTCATCAGATAGGCACTTGATAAGGAGAAGACAGTGGTAATCTCAGGCATAAGCGAGTCCCAGGAGCCAATATGGCAGGGGAGACTTGAAGAAAATAAAGCTAGGGTTGTAGACCTGATAAGAAAGCTTGGAGTAGTATGTGGTCCTGAGGATATTGTAAACATACACCAACTAGGTAAATATTCGAGGGAAGGAAAGCCGAGACCAACAAAAGTAACCTTTGAGAGAGGGGAAACATGTAGGGAAATATTGTTGAGAAAAAAAAAGTCTAAAAGACCTTCAAGAATTCAAAGAAGTGTTCATTAGACAATACAGAACACATGAAGAGATGGGAAAGATCAAAAACTTGTTGCAAGAGGCAAGAAGGTTAAATGATGAAAGAAATGAAGAAGAGAAGAAAAATTTTCATTACAGAGTTCTTCCAGACAAAGGGGAGATAAAGAAGATAATGACAGAAGATCAGGGGATGGGGCCTCATTAAGATTGTTATACACAAATGCTGATGGATTAGCTGGTAAGGCAGTAGTAGAATTAAAAGATAGGATTCACAACAGTAAGGCAGATATAGTAGCAATTACAGAGACTAAGTTGAGTGAGGACATAAACAGTGTCACAGTTTTTCCTAAGGGTTTCAGAATACTAAGGGTTGAAAGATCTGAGAGGACTGGTGGAGGGATAGCACTGCTCATAAGTGAAAGGATTCAAGTCGAAGAAATAAACTTGGCTATAGAAAGTGAGTTTAAGGAATTTCTTGTTGCTCATATAAATACTGGGTCAGAGAGCATTATAATAACTGTTGTATACAACCCACCAAGGAACCAAAATAGGCTTGAAGTTTATGAGGAAAGTCATATAGGTACTATTGAAGTCATAAACTCAGTTGTTAACATGGCACGGGAAAAAAAATGTAGGATTTTGATTATGGGAGACTTTAATCATAAAGAGATAGATTGGATAAATCTTGACCCACACAGTGGTGAGGACTCATTCGGGGCAAGATTCCTAGATTGCGTACAAGGGAATTTCCTACACCAACATGTAATGGAACCAACAAGGGCCAGGGGTGGGGATGAGCCATCACTATTTGATCTAGTGTTCACAGATAATGTGTTGGATATTGAAAAAATTGAGTATGAACCACCAATTGGAAAGAGTGACCACTGTGCGTTGTTGATGGAGTATATCATTGAAGATATTCTTCCTGAGAGTAGAGGCACTGAGGACATGAGGAGGAACTATCCGAAAGGAGATTACAGCAAAATGAATGAGCCTTTTGCAGTTATTGACTGGAGAACCTTATTTTACAACAAATCTGTACAAGAAATGTATGACATCTTTTGTGAGAAATATGGGAAGATAGTAGATTGCTGCATACCTGTCACCAAAGTAGGTGTAATTCATGCCAGAGAGAAATGGTTCGATAATGGGTGTAAAAGAGCTAAGGAGTGGAGAGACAAATGCTGGAAAAGGTATAGGAGGAGAAAAAACATAAATGCCTGGCAAACCTACAAAAGAGCAAGAAATGACTACCTAAGTAAAAGGAGAGAGACTATGAGAGGGACATCACCAGGAAGGCTAAAGAAAATCCCAAGCTTTTCCACAGCTTTATCAGAGGAAAACTGAAGGTAAAAGAACAGGTTTTAAGGCTAAAGAGAGCGGATGGAAGCATCACTGAGATGGATGAAGAGATCTGCAAAGAATTGAACAAGGAGTTTCAGTCAGTATTTACAGTAGAAAATACCCCACCCCCTCAGATTGCAGTGATAGAAGCTCAAGGGCCGGTATTAGAGAACATCAACCTTACAGCCACAGAGGTATGCAAAGCGCTGATGGATTTAGATGTTCATAAAGCTACAGGTCCTGATGACATATCCCTCATGTGCTTAAAAAATGCGCAAACACAATATCAGTGGCACTAAGTATCATATTTAAGGAGTCACTGGAGTCGGGGGAGATTCCAAGATGCTGGAAACAAGCAAATGTGATACCTATCTTCAAAAAGGGAAGGAGGGATACGGCTCTGAACTATAGACCAGTTTCCTTGACCAGCATAGTTTGCAGAGTTATGGAGAAACTACTAAGGAAGCATATCTCTCTTCACTTGGAATCCTTCAACTTTTTGTCAATGAGGCAACATGGCTTCAGAGAAGGTAGATCAACAGTAACAAACTTATTAGAATTTTATGATGAGGTAAGCCAAATCTTACAGGAAAGAGAGGGCTGGGCAGATTGCATATTCCTAGACTTCCAGAAAGCGTTTGACACTGTTCCACATGGGAGACTTATTAGGAAGCTGCAATCAATGGCTAGAATAGGTGGAAATGTTTTGGAATGGATAAAAATTTACTTAGAAGGAAGGGAACAGAGGGTTAGAGTAAGACACTCAGTGTCTGAATGGAGAAGAGTTAGTAGTGGAGTTCCACAGGGTTCAGTTTTAGGGCCACTTTTGTTCCTTGTATATGTAAATGACCTACCAGAGTGTGTAAATTCATTCATGAATATGTTTGCAGATGATGCAAAGATTGTGAAGAAAGTAAAAAAAGAGAACAATGGTAGAGAACTTCAGGAGGATCTAAATAATCTGCATGAGTGGTCAGAAAAGTGGCTAATGAAATTCAATACTTCAAAATGTAAGGTATTGAGAATGGGTACAAGTGCAAGAAGGCCCAAGCTTGACTACTCGGTGGCTGGAGTACAACTTCAAGAGACAGAAAATGAGAGAGATCTAGGAGTAAACATACTGGCAGATTTGTCTCCAGAAATACATATAAATGGCATAGTAAGGGCAGCATATGCATTCTTATCAAATGTAAGGGTAGCCTCAGGCACATGGACAAGGAAATGTTCAGAAATATTTATGTAACCTATGTGAGGCCAAAACTCGAATATGCAACCCCCTTTTGGAATCCGCACTTGAAAAAGCACATAGCTAAGCTTGAAAAAGTTCAAAGACATGCCACGAAACTGGTGCCAGAAATACGCAATCTCAGTTATGATGAGAGGCTGAGGGAATTAGACTTACCATCACTCGAAGCTAGAAGAGTGAGGGGGGATATGGTGACAGTCTTTAAATTCCTTCATGGTTATGATAGAGTGGATAGGGATCGATATTTTGATATGGCTGGTTCTAGAACTAGAGGTCATAGTTTGAAGCTTCGTAAGAAAACTTGTTTGCAGGATGTAAGGAAATACTTTTTCAGTGTAAGAGTAGTTGATAATTGGAATTGGCTAAGCGAGGAGGTAGTTAATGGTATCTCAATCTATAGTTTTAAGGACAGGTATGATAAGTATCACTAAGTCTAAAATGGAACCGATGAGGAGACGGGAAGATACGAGCTTTGGGCTCTTTCCCGTAAACACAATTAGGTAATCACAATTAGGTAATCACATCTGGAAAGAGTGAATAATGAGAGACTGAGGAAGATGAGAGTATGGGCCAGATATAGGCCAAAAAAAGGGATGGAAGGATAGGGCGTTTGAGATATATTTATGAGAAAAACTGACATCCAGAAGATGAAAGGCAAGAAAGGAATATCATGGACTGGTGTGAAGCAACAAGATTTGCTTTACGTCACTGTCTCCCTTTTCTGTTAAGGGTTAAGATGGTGCTTTCTTGCGGAGGACTCTGGTTTTGGCAAGTGCAACTATTACCCTCAGTGAATGCCCTTTCTAACCTTACATCATAGGGCCTCGAATCTACGACATAACGAATCAAAGTTGCCAGCGTTACCAATTTGCCATGACAGCCAATGTGGTC